>PVJS01002972.1:14167-79345 GCA_004027185.1 Glis glis | reverse complement strand
GGGACACCAAGAGCTGTGTGCATGTATGTTAACACCAAACTGATACTCATTGTGATGTGAGACTACAATGCACCAATAAAAACATAAAAAATAAACTTTCTTTGCAGAGGGCAGTGAATAAAGAGTACATTGGATTAAAAAAAATAATACATACTATGTAATTTGTATATAAAATGTTGTGGCATTAGATGAATTACAGTATTTTATAAAAATATCACAATTCAAATATAGACACCTACAACAGCCATGTCTAATTCATAAGAAAATGAACTCGTTTTATTTCAATGATGTTACCTTAACCCAAGTAAAACAGTAAATAAAAATCAAAGATTAATGCTACTATCAAAGATTTAAAAATTAAAGGAGGGTTTATCTCATATATCTGGAGAATTCACTATTTTAGCCTCCAGAAAAAGAAAAGATGGATCAAAACTTATGAAGGCAAATGTCATAGGACCTATCAAAGAAAAGATACAGTTGTTTCTGATGTGATGGATATAGAATCCTACCTGGGAGTAAGGATCCAAGATGGCGACCAAGGGATATACCATGCTACAATCTCTCTGAGACTTCGAATTCAATCGCCATGAAAGCAGCCTCTTCACAGAAGAAGAAAAGCAACAAAAATTTAAAGCAAACAACAAAAATTGTGTGTGAAATGCAACAGAACCAAAGCCAGAAGACAAAACAGAAGAAAGTAAAAAGATCCACGCGCCGGCCACTACCAACACTGCAGCTTCCACACACTGCCAGCAGAGAAGCCAGAGACCTGTGTAAGTTCAACTGCAATTCTCCAGAGACTAAAACAAGCAGTGGCTTGCTCAACACTAAAGAGACCAAATGGCAGCAGCAACAGCAGCTGCAGTGGCACCATCTCGGCAGGACTTTACCAGCAGATACCAGCATTGTGACTTCTACACAAGACCACCAGAGATACCAGCGACATATTGTGAATCTAGCAAGTGCAGAATAGCAGCAGTGAAGGCGAGCAGCAACTCATTCCACGCATGATACAGACCTGAACTGCCGCGAAGGCAGAAGTGTCAGTGGCGCCATATATGTCAGACCGTGCCTACAGCAACCAGCATCGAGGCTTCTGCAGGCCACCAACAAAGGAAGCCAGGGAGCTCTTCTAAAACAAGAACTGCAGAGCATCATCATAAAAAGTGAGCAGCAGTTCAATCCACACTGAGCAGAGTCCCCAGGGCCCAGAGGCCTGACCAGAACCTGCAGCAGTGACTGAGCCCACCAACCCAGAGATTAAGAGCAGCCCTCAATGAGACTGTAAGTCAACGTGCCGCCCCAGGTGGAGACCACCCAGAGCAGCCACAGGGACTTGATGGGTCAGAGACAGTGTGGATTGCCCCAGCGGAGGTGGGAGTGGGGTCTGCTGTGAGACACATTAGAAGCATGGATAAGCAGACAGTCCCTGGTGACATTTGGGTGGAACAGACTTGCAGTCCGCAGGTCGCAGAACCCTTATAGAGCCCCAGGGATCACCACAGGACATATAGCTGAGGTAACTGGGGAGAATTAGACCAAACCAGCTGTCTCTGTGGAAAACGTGGAGATCCAGGTTCGCACACAATCAGGGCAAAGCTAGGCCCACTGCTTCTGTAGGCAAAGGGAGACAAGAACCTGAAGCCCCCTGCTGGTGACACCTGCCATAGGTGTAGACAGAGAGGGACATAGAGACAGCCCAAGTGGAGACTGTGGAGTCCCACGCTTGCAGTGAGAGGGGCAATAGCGGCACTGGTCGCCTGCACAGGTAGTGAGAGGCTCCAGGCAAGGGTCCCAATCACTGAAGGAGACCAAGAATTGGACCTGCAAACAGACATTATAATGAGCAAGTGAGAATAACTACTCAGTAAAGGCTATTCACCTTTAAGGCTCTCCAAGTAGCAACTATCGACCTCCAGGATAAGAAACCATAAAGGGAGAGGGATTAGACATAGGATGCCTAAAGAGTGAGGGAGAGAGAACTACCAAAAGCAACAAAGATATAAACATAAGAAACCAGAAATCATGAAAAGGAAGAATAGCAAAGAAACAATGAGCCCCCACTATCCCACAACAACAGAACCTGCCAACTCATAAGTGCAAAGATTGCCAGGACAATTCAGAACTTCAATAGAGGAAATAATACAGGATTTACGAAAAGAATTCAGAGACAGCCTGAAAGGAATGAAGGATCAAATAAGCAAAGACACCCTGAACAGGAATCAAAAAGATGCTCTGAAGGAAGAGAAGGATGCAATAATTGAAATGAAGACATCAATACAGACCATCAACAATAGACTAGACCACATGGAAAACAGAATCTCACTCTTAGAAGATGACCCCTCCAAAAATGAACGCATAGTATATAATTTAGAAAAAAACAATTCAACAGCATGAATTGGACATTGAAGAGATCTCAGCCAGTCTTAAAAGAGCAAACATAAGAAAAATAGGCATAGAAGAGGGATTAGAAGCTGAAACTAAAGGAATCAATAATCTGTTCAGAGAAGTAATACTAGAAAAATTTCCAAACATAGAAAGAGAGGTCGATACACAGGTACAAGAAACATATAAAACCCCCAATAGACAGGATCAGAGAAGGGGTTCACCATGCCACATAATAAACAAACTGACTAATGTAGAGGCCAAGGAGAGAATCTTAAAGGCAGTGAGAGTAAAAGAGCAAGTAACATTCACAGGCAAACCAGTAAATACCACTCCCAACCTTCCAAACCAAGTCATGAAAGTCAGGAGGGCCTGGAGCGACATATTTCAAACTTTGAAAGAAAACAACTTCCAGCCAAGATTTGTCTACCCAGCAAAAATATCTATCAAATTTGACAGTGAAATAAAACTTTCCATGACAAACAGAAGCTGAAAGACTTTATGTCTTCCAAAATAGCACTAGAGAAAATACACAAAGAGATTAATTACAAAGAAGAAATAATAAGGAAATGCCAGACCAGAGAAACAGTGATTTCCATCAAACAAACAACTAGGCAAAGAACAACCACTACCTCAAACAGAAATTAAATCTCAAAATGTTAGGAATGAAAACCCATCTCTCAATAATCACGTTGAATATAAATGGCCTGAACTCCCAATCAAAAGACATAAGGTAGGCGGGCGTGGTGGCAAACGCTTGTAATCCCACTACTTTGGGAGGCGGAGACAGGAGGATCCGGGTTCGCAGCCAGCCTCAGCTCACTCGCTCAGTCTCTCTCTCTATCTCTCTCTCTTTCTACTTAGTGAGGCCCTCCGCAACTTTGTGAGACCCAGTTTCAAAATAAAGTACAAAAAATAGGGCTGGGAGTGTAGCGCGGCGGTAGAACACCTCTGGGTTCAATCCCCGGTAACGCAAGAAAGAAAAAAAACCTTTAAAAAAAAGACATAAGGTGGCAAAATGGATTAAAAAATCACAATCCATGTATATGCTGCCTACAAGAAGCACACCTTACAAGTAAAGATATGCACAAATTAATGGTGAAGGGGTGGAGCAAGGTAATCCACGCTAACAGAACTCGAAAACAAGCAGGAGTAGCAATTATGATATCAGAAAATTAGACTTCAAACCTAAACTTATCAGAATACACAGGTCATTTCTCACTGGTAAAAAGAACAATCCAGCAAGAGAATATAACAATAGTTAACATTTATGCCCCAAACATAGGTGCAACCACTTTCATAAAAGAAACTCTTCACAACATTAAATCACACATAGATCCCAATACAATAATATTTAAAGACTTCAACACACCTCTCACACCACTAGAATGATCTTCAAGACAAAAGGTCAGTAAAGATGGCTCAGACCTATGAACACCATAAACCAAATGGACCTTGTAGACACAAACAGAATATCCCACCTAACTACAGCTGAATTCACATTTTTTTCAGCTGCTCATGGAACTTTCTCTAAAATAGACCATATCCTAAGCCACAAAGTGAGTACTAGAAAGTTAAAAAAATGTGACATAATCCCCTGCATCTTTTCAGACCATAATGGAATGAAACTAGAAATCAACTATAAGAAGACCCAGAGAAACCTCATAAACACGTGGAGACTGAATACTACACTGCTTAATAAGGAGTGGGTAAAAGAAGAAATAAGGGGAGAAATTAAGAAATTCCTAGAAACAAATGAAAACAAAGAAACAACATATCAAAAATTCTGGGACACCCTGAAGGCAGTATTAAGAGGAAAATTCATAGCACTGAGTGCCAACATAAGAAGAACAGAAAATCACCAAATAAATAACCTAAGGACATACCTCAAAGCCCATGAAAAACAGGAACAGTCTAACCCCAAAGCCAGTAGAAGACAGGAAATTATTAAAATCACAGCAAAAATCAACGAAGTAGAGAATAAAAAAATACAAAAAATCAACAAAACCAAAAGCTGGTTCCTTGAAAAAATAAACAAGATAGATAAAGCACTAGCCAACCTAACCAAAAGAAAGAGAGAATCAACCCAAATTACTAAAATAAAATATTAAAAAGGTGATATTACCACTGACAGCACGGAAATTCAGAGGATAATCAGAAACTACTTTGAAAAACTATGCTCCAAAAAATGGAAAAAGCTAGAAGAAATGGATAAATTTCTAGACATGCACAATCTTCCTAAGTTGAATCAAGAAGATATAGAAAATTAAAATCAACCAATAACAATTAAGAGATTGAAGCATCAATAAAGAGCTTACCATCAAAGAAAAGTGCAGGTCCAGATGGTTTCCCAGGTGAATTTTATAAAACCTTTACAGAAGAACTAATCCCAATACTCCTCAATCTATTCCATGAAATAGAAAGAAATGGGACTCTCCCAAACACATTCGATGAAGCCTACATCACACTAATACCAAAACCAAACAAAGACAGCTCAAGAAAACTACTGCGACAGTTAATCTAATTTGTCAACTTGACCGGATCATGACACACCCAAGATCATGTTACTTTGGGTGTGTAACAGCAGATTAAATAGAAAGTCCTGCCCTAAATATAGGCAGCAGGGTTCTGATAGGGGCAGGACTTAGATAAAAGGAGAAACACCATAGAGGGATGCACGACTCTCTCCAAAGAAAATGCATCTGCTCTTGTCTGACATCGTCGGCCTCCAACTTCGCTGTTTCTCTGAAGAGCTTCTTGATCTTCTGCTCTCATCTGAGATCATCGGCCTCCAGCCCTTTGAACTGAAACTTCACCATCGTTTCTCCAAAGAGCTCTTAGACCGCTAGAGCAGCTACTGGTTCCTCTGACTCTCCACATGCAGTCAGAACTCAGGACTACATTGTAAGCTGATCTGATAAATCCCTTTTCCCATATTCTCATTCTGTGAATTATGTTAGTCTGGTGAACCCTGACCAATACAACTACAGACCTTTATCATTGATGAACTTAGATGCAAAACTTCTAAACAAAATACTTGCAACATGCATTCAAAACCACATCTTGAAAATCATACATGATGACCAAGTTGGGTTCATCCCAAGGATGCAAGGCTGGTTCAACATATGAAAAACAATCCATGTGATCCACCACATAAACAGAACTAAAGACAAAAATCACATGATCATTTCAATAGATGCTGAAAAAGCATTTGACAAAATCCAACACCCATTTATGATAAGAACACTGCAGAGAATCGGAATAGAAGGAACATACCTCTACATCATAAAGGCGATATACAATAGGGCCACAACCAACATCATACTGAATGGGGAAAAACTTCGAGTTCTCTGTAAAAACAGGAACAAGACAAGGATGTCCACTGTCACCACTCATTCGCAATATAGTACTTGAGACTCTAGCCAGAGCAATAAGGCAAGAGAAAGAAATAAAAGAAGTACAAATAGGAAAAGAGGAACTGAAACTATCTCTATTGGCAGATGACATGATATTATACTTAGAAGATCCAACAAACTCAACCAAAAGGCTCATAGAACTGATCAAAAAATTCAGCAGTGTGTCTGGATACAAAATCAATCTTAAAAAATCAGAATCTTTTCTGTATGCCGACCATGAATCCACTGAAAGAGAAATCCAGAAGACATTTCCATTCACAATATCCCCCAAAACAATAAAATACTATGGAATAAACCTAACCAAGGAGTTAAAAGACCTCTACAAGGAAAACTATAAGACATTGAAAGAAGATATTGAAGAGGATCTTAGAAGAGGGAAAGATCTCCCATGCTCTTGGGTAGGCAGAATAAATATCATCAAAATGGCCATTCTTCCAAAAGTGCTCTACAGAGTCAATGCAATACCCACTTAAATAACCAATGTCATTCTTCTCTGACATAGAAAAATCTGTCCTTAAATTCATTTGGAACAACAAAAAACCCAGAATAGCCAAAGTAGTTCTCAGCAACAAGAACCATGCAGGAGGCATCACAATACCTGACTTCAAACTATACTACAAAGCCATAGTAATAAAAACGGCATGGTATTGGCACAAAAGCATACACATAGACCAATGGAGCAGAATAGAAGACTCCAAAACAAACCCACACACCTACAGCCAATAGATTTTTGACAAAGGGGTAAAAATACCCACTGGAAAAAGGATAGCCTCTTCAACAAATGGTGCTGGCAAAACTGGCTAACCATATGCAGAAAAATAGAAATAAACCCCACTTTCTCACCTTGTACAAGAGTCAATTCAAGATGGATCAAAGACCTAGAAATCAGACCAGAGACCTTGCAGCTACTCAAAGAGGGCATAGGTCCAACACTTCAACACATAGGCACATGTAAAGACTTCTTCAACAAGACCCCAAAGGTACAGGAAACTAAACTGAGGATCAATTCATGGGATTGCATTAAACAAAAGAGCTTTTGTGCAGCAAAGGGAACAATCAAGAACCTCAACAGACAGCAGACAGAATGCGAGATTTTTGCCAGCTACTCCTCTGATAGAGGACTATTATCCAGAATATACAGAGAACTTAAAAAAAATCACCACTCAAAAAACAAATAATCCAATCAAAAAATGGGCAAGTGAATTAAATAGACACTTCACAGAAGAAGAAATTCAAATGGCCAATAAATGTATGAAGAAATGTTCAACATCATGAACAATCAGAGAGATACAAATCAAAACCACCCTGAGATTTCACCTAACCCCAATTAGAATGGCAATCATTAAAAATACAAACAACAAGTGCTGGCGAGGATGTGGAGAAGCAGGAACTCTAATACACTGTTGGTGGGATTGCAAATTAGTGCAACTACTTTGGAAACAGTGTGGAGCATCCTCAGAAGAATGGGAATGAACCTACCATATGACCCAGCAATACCACTTCTAGGCATCCACCCAAAAGAATGGAAACCAAAGTACCAGATTAATGCATGCGTATCTATTTTTATAGCTGCACAATTCACAATTGCCAAAATTTGGAACCAGCCAAGGTGTCCATCAAGAGATGAATGGATCACAAAACTATGGGATATGCACACAATGGAATTTTATGCAGCCATAAAGAAGGACAAAATTACATCATTTTCAGGGAAATGGAGGGCATTGGAGAACATTATGCTAGGTGAAATTAGTCAATCACAAAGAGTGAAAAGTCAGATGTTCTACCTAAAATGTGGATGCTAGGGAGAATGGGACTTAGAAGGAACTCCAGACAAAGAAGGAGAAAACTTTAGTTGAGCAAAGAAGGCAACCTAACTGAGGGAGACGGGAGGGGGGAAGAGGGAAATCCATTAATGCACATGATGTGTGTAAACAAACTTATCAGAGTTGATCGCTATGCTGAGCATGGAAAGAAGGGAAGGGGAGGGAATGGGGTGGGACTTGAGGGAGGGCTAAGTGAGCAATGTGTGCATGCATGCTTCTGATACCCTGACATAATGCACCAATAAATGTAATAAAAAAGAAAAGAAAAGAAGAAAAGAAATATTTATGAGTGGTAGTGGAGTTTGTATATAGTCCCACAAAATGACTATTCCATTTCCTACTAGAATAAAAATTTCTTCATGCTAAAAACAAGAATCCTACCTGGATACACAATGGATATGCAATCCCTGGTATTTTGGGGTATGGTACAATATGGAATGGTACAATATTATGTAACATGGAGTGGAATTTGTGGAAAATGAACTGGTAAACAGAAGCTTTTAAATACTCAAGGAAGGAGAGACAGAATTGCATCTAATTTGTTTAGAACAGACACCAATATATTTTCCCTATTTTCATCCAGGACTTCATGAATTCTCCTGCTCTTTGTCATACTCCAAAAGGATGGGAACATTCTAGACACCCACACAACACCATAATGATCCATCATATGGATGATGTCATGCTAGTCATATCTAATGAAAAGAAACAGGGATACTATGAATCCCTCAGTAAGATACATAGGCCCTAGAAGATAGGACATAAATTTGTTGAGCATTTCTGGAACTGCCACATTAGTACCATGTTCAAGAGTCCCAGCTAGAGAACACAAGGACATCTTCTACTGAATATATCACCGTCCATCAAGAGTCCAATTTGTAAAATTATCCCAGGAAGCACTGTATAGAACTTGGGAAATGATCCAGTGCAGGGAGCGAAGCCAGTACAGAGGGACATGAAAAGCAGAGCACCCTAGTAGTAGCTGGGGTCCAATCCCACTCAGGACTTCACGACACTAGAATGACTCATTCCAGCAACATTGACTTAGAGCTCAACAACTCTCACGAATTGAGCTCTGCTCCTACTGCTTTTATCTCTCCTGTCCAGAGTTTGCTCTTCACCCAGAGAAAGTTCTCAAGGATAAAGTTCCATGTTCTTCCACTAAAAAACATCTTCCTGTATTAGACTGAGGAGTACTGATGGAGCAATAGTGAAGCACCTGAAATTGTCTGCAATGGGCTTCTCATTCTTTATAGATGAAAGACTACAAAATTAGACTGAGAAGGACAATTCAATGAGGAAAAATAAGGAGACATGAGGACTTTATATTTGTATTTGCAAAATTCATATTTATTTATAATGTAGAAATATCTTCATATGAGAAAATATGACACAGAAAAAAATATAACAAATGGAGTTACATGATAGTTGACAGGTTTTGGAGTAAATCCAAACCTGTGCATTTGGGAGATAAATGGTAACCTGGAATTGGAGGGAGCAGTGTATTTATAGGACAAAATCAATCTAATCATAAGGTGGAATTAAAGTTTTACAATTGCCCTAGCATGACTGAGCACTCAGATGGACTCCATGAAGAACATTGGTTGATGTAGCCAGGAGGAGAGTCAGGTGAGAGCATTCAGCAGCAAGAACCCCCACAGCAGCTGGAGTGGCAGCAGCAGGGCTGGCAGCAGCAGGTTGGGCGGCATCAAGTGGTCCTGCAGTAGGTGGTCTAGCAGCAGATGAGGCGGCAGCAACAGGGGCAGCAGCAGCTGGACTCACAGCCACCACAGCATCTGGAGCCACCACAGCAGGGGCTGCAGCAACAGGGCACATAGCAGCAGGGTTGGCAGCACCTAGAACAACATCCTCCACAGCCACCATAGCAGGGGCGGCAGCAGCTGGACACACAGCAACAGGGGTGGCAGTGGAAGGGGCTACAACAGCTAGAGCCACTGCCACTGCAACCACCACAGCAGGGGCAGCAGCAGCTGGACACACAGCAAGGGGAGCAGCAGGTGGTCCTGCAGCTGGTGCACTGGTGGCAGCCACAGCCCTGCCCAGAGCAGCAGGAACCACAGCAGGAGTTGACCATGGTGTCAGAGGATGGAGGTTCTGGGTGAGTTTCCAGGAAGTTGAGTTTGGAAGATTTGGAAGTCTCCCTGTCCCATGTCGCTGTTTATGCCCTGCTAAGGGGCTGCTGTCTTCACATGTGACACTCTTTCCTTGTTATTATCTGTATTAATAAATAGGCAATTATCAATTTAGGCAAGTTTATTTGGGGATATCCTTTTAGGGTGGAAGGAAAACTGGATTTTCATTTCCTTATAAGTTAGGATTCATCCATCAGCTCTTCCTGAATCACCTTCAATATGTCCTTCTTGATTTAGCTTCCTCAAAGGTGCATGCCACATGCCATTCTGCCTCCATACTGTGTGCTCAATTTTCACTTAACATACTTAAGTGCTGATTAATAAGGATTCTTTTTAGTCCCATCATGTTTTAGAGGACGCAGAAAGATAAACCTGTCTTTTGGTCTGAGGGTTAATTCATTATCAGTCTGGTGGGCTTAGAAGTATTATATGTGGAACTCAGACCAATGGCATGACAACAAGGAGGCCATTAGGACACTTACCTATACTTAGTCCTGACCTGTCATCAGGATCTTTGGATGGGTAACACAGAACTCTTTTTTTACGTGCTTTTATTGGTGCATTGGAGTCTTACATCGCAACGAATATCTATTTGATGTTAACATACATGCACACAGCTCTTAGTGTCCCCCCTGCCTCCCCCCACCCATATGAAGTACCAAGAATGATGTTGGTATATTTTCACATGTACATATTGTTTATGATAGTAGTTCCATTAATTCACTTCTTTCTTGCCCTCCCCCTTCCCTTGTACCACTTCCCTTGTTCCGCTGAGGGTTCTCCATTATCAACCAGAGTCCCTTGTGTGACCCTACTACTCCTTATTGCACATATTAATGAAAACATATGTCCCTTCTTTTTTGTGATTAACTGATCTCGCTTAACATAATTTTCTCCAGATCCTTCCACTTTCTTGCAAATGATGTTATTTTGTTCTTCTTTATTGCTGAGTAGAATTCCATTGTGTGTATTTCCCACAATTTTGTAATCCACTCATCTGTTGATGGACACCTAGGTTGGTTCCATAATTTGGCCACTGTGAATTGTGCTGCTATGAACATGGGTATGCATATATTACTGTAGTTTTCTGGCTTCAATCCCTTTGATATGATACCCAGTAATAGTATAGCTGGATCACATGGTGGGTCCATTCCCAGTTTTCTGAGGAATCTCCACACTGATCTCCATAGTGGTTGAACTAGTTTGCAATCCCACCAACAGTGTAGAAGAGTCCCGATTTCCCCACATCCTCGCCAACGTTTGTTGTTGTTTGACTTCTTAATGCTTGCCATTCTAATTGGGATTAGATGAAATCTTAGAGTAGTTTTGATTTGCATCTCCCTGATTGCTGATGATGTTGAACATTTTTTCATGTATCTATTGGCCAATTGTATCTCTTCTTTCGTGAAGTGTCTATTCATTTCAGTTGCCCACTTCTTGATTGGATTATTTATTTTCTTAGTGTAGAGCCTTTTAAGTTCTTTGTATATCCTAGATATTAGACCTCTGTTAGAGGGATAGCTTGCAAATATCTTCTCCCATTCTGTAGGCTTTCTCTTTAGGCTCTTGATGGTTTCCTTCGATAAGCAGAAGCTTTGTAGTTTAATGCTATCCTACTTATTAATTCTTGTTTTAATTTCCTGTGCTTTGGAGGTCTTGTTGAGGAAGTTTCTACCTGTGCCTATATGATGGAGTGTTGAACCTATGCCTTCTTCTAATAATTTCACAGATTCTGGTCTAACTTCCAGGTCTTTAATCCATCTTGAGTTGACTCCTGTGCAAGGTGAGAGATAAGGATTTAGTCCCATTTTTCTACAGGTAGATAACCAGTTTTCCCAGCACCATTTGTTGAAAAGACTGTCCTTTCTCCAACGTATGTGTTTAGCACCTTTGCCGAAAATCAATTGACTATAAGTTTGTGAATTTGTTTCTGTATCTTCTATTCTGTTCCACTGGTCTATGTGTCTGTTTTTGTGCCAATACCACGCTGTTTTTATTACTCAGAGAGAAGAGATTTTGACAGAACATGAGGCCAAAGAAGAGTAGTGACCAGTGGTTATGGGGACGGGAATGGCAGATGACAGGCAGCATAAGGAACTCACTAGTCCTCACAGAGGTCTCGTCTGTCCTGTCCCCAGTCTGCACAGCTGGCTAAATGTGTTGGGTCTGTTTCCTGAGCCTCTGCCTCTCCCCTTATATTGTTCAACATCAAGTTGTAATGGTTGCATTGATACGCTGCTGAAATGTTTTAGATAAGTGAAATAGAAGTATGGAGAAAATAAGAAATTATTTATGATAGTGAAATTATAGCAATATATCATATAATCTGCTTGAGTGAGGAAAGGAAATAAATACAAAAGAGGCTGATGATAAATAAAGGAAAAGTGAAGATACCTGGAAGTTCAACGAGATTTGAGAAGAGACAAAGAGGAGGAATGGAAGTGAGATGACTCAAGGATGGAGTGAGGTTCAAAGAAGGGAATCCTTGGGTTGAAGACAGAAGTGCAGCATTTCTTGACAATGACAGTGCCTTCTCAAAAATTCAGTACATAGTCGGTCAAGTCTCTCACCCTCAGTCCAACAAGAAGATTATGTAACCCCTTGCTGACTCAGACCTATCACCTGCCAAACCTGTGTCATCCAAAACACAGCCAACATCTAAAAGGAGAGCGAAGACTGCCTACGAGCGAAGGCATGCACCAAAGCCACATGGTTCCCCTGAACATTCTTGAAGTATTCATTATCTTTTCTTTAGAGAATATTCTCCACTCCTCAGAAGTATGAGGCCCTGGACTGCCTGTGAGAAGATCTTCCGCAGTATAGCAGAATTCCTCATGGGACATTTAGAGCTGGTTCCCTCCTCCCCTTTTCACTAGACCTGCCTTCTAAAGAAAAGAATCATTCCCCCAAGGCCACAGGATCTGCTGTATGCATTACCCCATTTCTCCTCAGTCTCTGATTTCCACATAGGGAAAAAGATAGAAAAATATTGTAAAGCAAAAATAGGAACAGAAAAAGTACAGCAACATTATGTGGCCTGGTAGGAAGGCAAAGACGCCTTATTGTGTAGTAATACTGAGAGATATCTTATTAAAGCAAGAATATTATAACTTGTCTTCATTCTGTGGGTCCTGAGCTCTCTAGAAATGGTTAGAGTCTGCTGAGTGTACAAAGGACAGCAAATCTTACAAACATGCACTGTATTTTAAAAGGTTTCCATATTAAGTAGTAAAACAGAAAAGGCATTCGGTGTTTTAAAGGAGATAAATTTTTGTTATTTGGAACAGTCACTTCTGGGGAACATTGTGAATCTCCATGAGACCAAATACACAGATTCACAGAGAGATAGAGTTCAAGGTAATATTTATCAGACATTTTGCATTATATAGGCACTGAGCTAGGTTCTAATATGTTTTATTTCTTGTCATTCTTACAATAGCACCATGAGACTGGTGCTACTGTTTTCTGAGTTGGGAAACTGACGTTTTATAGGGGTTAATTTACTTGAAAATGGCACTTAGGATTTCAACTTGAACTCCCTGATTCTAGAAGCTGTTTCTTTAATAACTGCATTACTGTGATAAGCTTCCTGTCTTTATGTATCCATCACAGGCAACTTTCAGGAGAAATAAGAAATTATGCATTTTTCTATTAATGTTTTTCACCCCAAGCATATTAATAAGGTTGGTATATACAAACTCATTTTAAATCTTTTACTAAGGAGTAACTATATAGGCTAAATAATCCCTCCAAAATAACATTTTAGAACTCTAATTTTTTAAGGTGCAATCTTCCTATTTTATAATTCTTCAAGAAAACTGTGTTAACAAACAATATATCATAATCACTGGCAATATAAAAGAGGTATTAGATCAACAGGCCTGTTTCTTTGACAAGACAAGATTAAGTCCTTGATGTATTGATTCAATAGTTGATCTTAGCCAAAGATGCAGAATCAAAAAATGATACAGCAAGAATCTTCACTGCCTCTTTTAGAAAACTACCTACCCAGGCATTAAAAAAAAAAAACTGAAATGGAAAGAAAAGTACAATTCATTGTAATTTAATTTTATATTCTGACATATTAATTAAAAGATAAGAAACCATGAATTCTTTTGTACACAGAGACAGCTGCTGGTCATTTTTAATGCCATAGCCATGTGCTGTTCACCAGAATAGCACTTCTGTCCTTTTCTCCTTCACAAAACTAGAAAGCCCTGGAAAATGCAGAACCACAGAAACTTCTGTACAGAACTCAGGTATTATTCAGCATCTTCCCCAGAGTCCTTCTAGTTCATCCCAATTTTATGTTGCAACATTTCTAATAGCCTCGTCCTGGCTTTTGCAACGATCAGTCTAAATTTGCCAGGCTACAGCATAGAGTTGTTTTCAACTATGGAGCAACATCAATGAACCAAGAAAACTCATTTCGTGTGTATGCCAAGTGTCACAGAATACCAGATGGGTTACTGGATTATGAAGAGAGCGAGAAGAAAGAATGGGGTGTCACACTACCCAGATCCAAAGGTCCTTTTGTGCTGTTTGATAGGATAAAAAAGCTCAGCTACAACAAAGATTCTATTCCTCTGATGCGAGAACAATTCCTCAATTCAGGAATTCCAAGGATTAACAAGCAAATGAACTGATGAGGTCTGCCTAAGTATAAGAACAACAACAAAGGTTATTATGTTGGTCAAATTCAAACTGGTTATTTTGGTGTTTAGTAAATATAAATAGTGATATTACATAGGATTTTACATTTGATTTTCTTTTGTAAGGTATCTCAGAGGTATGGGGAGGGGCGTGTGTGTATGCAATTCATATTTTAATAGATGATCATGATACTATTTAAGGCTAATTTTCTAAGCCTCAGATTCAATCTTAGCATTTTTAAGGAAATTATAATGACCGATGAAATCTCAAGACAATAAAGCAATTTGCTGGTTTGTGGATAGGAGGTTGTCTTAGAGCAACACCTAGTGGTTCCTTTGATTCTTCAGATAAACATTCTAGGATCAGAAAGGAGCAGTTTTTCAAATGATTTTTTTTAAAGAAATTTTAAATAAGAGATCAATATTTAGGATAATGAATGCTTTTCACTTTTTCACATTTGTTTAAAGTTGAATTTAATTTCTATTTGGCACCAGTTTCACCCAAAACATTGACTTCTATTAATCTGGGAATTATATCACAAGATTAAAAAGAATCTACCTCATTGCCTTAGCCAAAGAAGGTGTGGCTGCTTTGCACAAAGAACATTATTCTATAACCAAAAATAACTCAATGAAAGCTATTGTATAGAGATGCTAACTATACACTTTTAAATAACATATACAATTCCTACAGAGAGATTTAGTAAGATACTTTTAAATCAACAAGATCATGAGCTTATGTTGAGTCAAAATGTCATTCTATAAAAGACGATCTTTGAAAATTATCAGGCTTTTTTTATATACATTGCAGGAGTCAGAATAAGCCTCACAATTCTGTGAAAATCTATTACTGCTCAGAATTTGGTGGTGATTTTAAAATTCCTTTTTTGTCAGGTGTTATATTGAAATTCCTTCACCTCTTCCAATAATATAATCTTAAGTGGGGAAACTCTAATCATTTACAGTGTCTGCAGAGGTCTGCAAGATCACAATCTTCAAATTGATTCAAGAAATGTTGACATTTATACCATTCCCCGGTCGTGTTATAATCATTGTCACCAGCATGAATTTGTGAGGTTTTTATTTTATGTTCTTGTCAAAATCTCTGTCGCAAAATGAAACTGAAAAAGTTTAATGCTTTATGTGCTCGCTGAGAGATGATAATAACCCCAGCTTCTCTGACCTCCTCAGTGTCTCAAAATTTAGTGGCTGGTTAGTTCTCCTCGCTCCTTTTGCAGGCTCAGCAGCCTGTAAAGAAGCCAAATCACCAACCAATCCAAATTCAGAGTATAAAAATGGTTCACAGTATTCTCTTCTGCCAGGCACCAGGCTTGTGTAACATCTCTAATCTTGCCACAGGTAGAAAGATTGTTGAGCACATATTTAAACCTTTCCTAATGACACCTTAAATAGAAAGAAGAGCAAACAACAATAAAACCTCTGTGAAAACCATTAAAATATTTAACACCCTGCATACTCAAAACACTGGATGTTAAAATGAGAGGTTTTTATAACTCAACAATAAAACAATCTGATTTTGAAATGGGTGATTAGCCTAACATTTCTCAAAAGAGGACATATAAACGATCAATAAAAATATGAAAAAATATTTAACATCACTAATCACCAGGGAGATGCAAACCAAACCACAATGAAATATTATCTAACCCCATTTAGAATGGTTACTATAAAAAAAAACAATGCTGTGAGAAAGTGGAAAAAGGAGAACTCATATGCTCTTGGTGGGAATTAAATTAGTATAGCCACTCTGCAGAGCAGTATAGAAGTCCCTCAGAAAACTAGAAATGGAACTAACATATGATCCAACAATAATCTCACTACTGGGCATATATCCAAAGGAAGTGAAGTAAGTACATCAAAGAGATTATCTACACCTCCATGTTTAGTGCAGCACTATTCACAATGGCCAAGAAATAGAAAAATGGAATCAGTCTGTCCATAAACAGATGAATAGATAAAGGTCATACATATGTGCATGCACACACACACACACACACACACACACACACACACCACAAAATGTATTTTTTTTTTTTGCAGTACTGGGGATTGAACGCAGGGGCGTTCTACCTCCGCGCTACGCCCCCGGCCCTATTTTTTATACTTTATTTTGAAATCGGGTCTCACGAAGTTGCGGAGGGCCTCACTAGGTAGAGAGAGAGAGAGAGAGACAGGGGGAGAGATAGAGAGAGAGAGAGAGAGAGAGAGAGAGAGAGAACGCTCGCGCGCACGCGCATGCGCGAGCTGAGGCTGGCCACGAACGCGGATCCTCCGGTCTCCGCCTCCCAAAGTACTGGGATTACAAGCGTGCACCACCACACCCGGCGGAATATTATTTAACCATTAAAAGGATGCAATTCTATCATTTGCAGCAACATGTATGAAACTAGAGCATATTGTGTTAAGGGAAATAAGTACAGAAAGACAAAACACCCATGTTCTCACTTATGTGTGAAAGCTAAAAAGTTGATCTCAAAAAATAAAGAAGAATAATTACCAGATACGGGAAGGGTGGGGGGTAAGGAGGGTTAGAGAGAATAGTTAATGAGCACAGGGGTACAACTAGGGCTAATAACTTCTAAAGTTTATTACACAGTAGGACAACTTTCATTGACAATAATTAATTGAATATCCCAAAACAGCTTGCAGAGAGAATTTTAAATGTTCCTAGCACAAAGAAATTATATATAATGTATATGAAATTATATATATA
The DNA here is from genome assembly GCA_004027185.1 of Glis glis. Classification (NCBI taxonomy): domain Eukaryota; kingdom Metazoa; phylum Chordata; class Mammalia; order Rodentia; family Gliridae; genus Glis; species Glis glis. Next base: position 62,182 of record PVJS01002972.1, on the reverse strand, counting down.
TATATATTTGAAGTGATATGCAAATAACCTGCTCATTACACATTGCATGTACATATTGAAATGTAGCACTGTACCCCACAAATATATATGATTACTATGCATCAATTAAAACTAAAAATATACTTGAAAATTAAAAGATAAAAACTAGAGGTTTTTAAAACAAATATAGTCACAAATTGTTTATCATTAAATTCACCCCAGAGCCTTATGGTGTGGTCCCACCAAAGATATGTTCTGTCTTCATTTCTCTAATAGTTGTTTTATTAAAGTATTGCTCACTTTAACTGTCAATGCTAGGCTCATGGATTTAGCATTTTGACAAATAGAACAACTGCATAAAGACTCAGCTTTATTTTGGTGTCTGCTACTAGAAGACCCTCCCAATGAAATTCCACTAAGGAATTTCAATGGACTATGTTATGCTTCCCAAAAAAATCATCCTATTATCTTTAAAAACAAAAAAGTCACCTCATTATTGTTCCATCCAAGGCTGGATGTCAATGCCCTTCGCTTCCTACCTAAGTTTTCCTCATTACATATTCAAGGGCATCATTTTAACATTGTCAGTCCAGGTTCCAGGCTAAAAACAGGTGAATATACAGTGTGTTAGTCTATCAAAGAATCAATTAAGAACAACTTTAGGAAGCATAACAAAAATTCAGTTTTTCCACAAATTCTTTTACTAAATGGAACAAATCACTATTTTAGCTACAAATAGACAAAAACCAGGACTTTGTTTTGTGGTTGTTTACAATACAGGTGTCATTTATCCTGCAACTGCCTATCTACCATCTATTCTCTGTCCAAGATATATTTGCTCTTATTCCAATATATTTTCAGGTATAATTAATGTTACAAGTATGATAGCATTTTGATTGTAATGTAAATCTAAATGGTAAGCAATGTGAGTTTTCATCCTACCTTCCAGAGCCTTAAAAAAAGTATATTTTAGCCTACCATTTTATTTTATGCATAATTCAGCATATGATGAGTAAGTTTTAAAAATAAAACATAAATACAACAACAGTGTAAATTTCCTTACTTTTACACAAACTACTTAAAATCAGTGTCAATACTAGGTTATACTACAGGATAATGTTCTGAGATTAATTCCTTATCCTCTGGAACAATGTGTACATAGTGGGAGAAAGAAGCCTGTTTAAAAGCTCCAAATGAGTTTATCATTCTGCATTTAGAGAAGCCCCAGTAAAATAGCCAAAAGAAACACCAAATAGTCCTAAAGTACATCTATTGAATTCATACTCTCCAGGCAATGCTTTCTAAAATGTAGAATTTCATCAGTTCTGAATTGAAAAGATTGATCTGCTTGTCATGTTGAATAGACTCTAAAAGTAGTTTAAGCAACAATTGACCCTGAGCACAGTACTGGCGGATCCTTCTGGGCATCCGGCTGAAGACAGCTCCAGATATCTAAGATAACTGAAATTGTCTCTGTTGTGAAAAACAGAGAAGCAGCTTACAACAGGCTGCAATGCTCCAGAGGATTTTCATAATTACGGCTAAGAGAAATGAGATTTACTGGAAGTAGCATTTATGTCAGTATGGTTGTGTCTTTCCTCATAAGTTCTTATGCTTAAATAAATCAATTTCATCTACTTTTCATAATTCCATTTGTTTCTTTTTTCCCTCTGAATGCCAATGCTAAATTTAAGCTACATTATAAAAGTCACTGTGAAACTTTTTTGTTAGTGATTAATCTATTTCTACTACTGACTTACAATTTCTGTCAGATATGCCAAACCCCACTCATCAAAAAGACATAGGTTTGTGCTAAAGTCCTCATGCTTTAGCCACTGATGAAACATGGGGATGAGAGCTGCAGAAGAACAACAGGTGTAACAATAATGAGCAAACGCGCATTCTCTAAAGGAAGGATGCTCCACATGAGCCATTCAAGAGATGTACGTTGAATACTAAGTGTGCCATCATGGTACAGCAATGCTACGCTAAGAATATAAACCAGGCACTGCTGCGTTCCTTTGTTAGCAATCTCCATTCCTCTTCACTTAGCTTAGGACCAGTTTTCTTACTGTATTCACCCAGCTCCTGATGAAAGCATTGACTTCTCCATTTGAGCTACTTGGGTGAACAAAGGATGAGAAGGATGGTGCAGCACTTTGTAGCCGATCTGACGACTCGCCTTGTTGGTGTGTAGCAGCGTCTGGTCCCACAATTGACCTACCTTCCCTGGATCATGCTTCAGCTTCTCTGACTCATGGGCCAGGTGTCTGGTTTTAACTCCATGAAGAAGGGCCCCAGCTACTGCAGGGCATGCTCATCATGAAGGTCAGAGGCAACGAGAGCAAACGGATTTCAGTTAATCCCAGTGAGGTTCCAGTTGATGCTGTGGGTTCCAGCTTGCTGGTGACCCCCTCTTAAGTGTGTATACTGTGTACTTCAAGCTCCAACATCGGATGTGGACATAACAGTCCATGTCAAAAATAAAATCAAACAAATAAGTTCATTGTATGTGTGTGTATATGCACATATATTTATATATTCTAATTCTGTGGTTAAACCATGACTGATCAAGAATTTGGTTTGGGAATAAAAGGTTTTTTTAAAAAAATTATTTGAAAAGCCTTGCCCCAATGATAAGTATTTGTTGCCAAATATTTTAATTACATTTAACTCTTGGAAAAATTTTGCATTCAGAACGAATAGGAAGAGTTCTTTAAGAGTCTTCAATACTGCATTTTACCATATTAACTAAAATCCCAGGAGGTGCATTATAGCCATGATCCAAGGACCAGTGCAATAATGTTTGAAAATGTGTGATTTTTTAAAAATATGTGATTTTTTTAAAGAAAAAGAGGCTTTGGGGAATATGGAGAATACTCAAGCACAAAACTACAGCTACAACAACAATGAATGGTCAAGAGTGAATGGCAGATTCGCCTCTCTGGCAGTAGAGATCATTAAGCAAAAAAAAAAAAAAAAAGAAAAGGAAAGGAAAGAGGAAAGGAAAGGAAAGGAAAGGGAAAAAGAAAAAGGCACATAAGGCTTATTGTGTCTTATGTAGCAATTAGGTTATAAATATTAGATGAGGCAGATTTTGGCATCTAGTGAAAAGTTCAAGAAACATACAAGAAGATAAATCATTATTTTTAGCACATAGCTTTGGATGTAAATAATTGTTATTTTTCCTTAGAGGACAGCAAATTGGTTCATTTTTATATGTATCAGTTAACAACATTGATGTGATTTCTACCAAAAGATCACTCGACTAAATCACAATGATGTTTATTTTCTCTTTTTTTTTGTTTTTTGGCGGTACCGGGGATTGAACACAGGGGCGTTCTACCTCCGCGCTACACCCCGGCCCTATTTTTTTATGCTTATTTTTGAAACCAGGTCTCACGAAGTTGCAGAGGGCCTCACTAGGTAGAAAGAGAGAGACAGAGAGAGAGAGAGGAAAGAGGAGAGAGAGAGAGATAGATCACACGCGCGTGCATGCACACTGAGGTTGGCCGCGAACCCACATCCTCCGGTCTCTGCCTCCCAAAGTACTGGGATTACAAGCGTGCGCCACCACGCCCGGCGTTCTCTTTTTTTTTTAATTTGTGGTACTGGGGATTGAACCCAGGGGCTTTCTACCTCTGAGCTACACGCTACACCCCCAGCCTTTTTTATTTTGAAACAAGTTCTCACTAAAGCTACAGTGCTCTGGCCTCGAACCTGCAATCCTTCTGTCTCGGTCTCATAAGTACTGGGATTACAGGCATGCACCACCCAGCTGTAGTGCCGTTTCTAATCTTACCAGCAGTAGCCTCGTCCTTTCTATACCTGTCCTCTTCACAGGAGTTTGTAATTGGACAGTGATGGCTGTGGCATTCTGTTTTATAAATTCAGTAGCCATCATTCTTCATATGTTTTGTAATGTATTTTCAAAAATTAAATTTGCTAACTTTTAATTTTACACAAATTAAACAGAAAAACAATTTTATTCAATATGGATCCAGTCCAGATAAACTCTACATTGAGAATTTTAATATTCTGATTAAACCATGCCATAAACTAAATTGAGTCAGGGCAAATTTCAGAGAAAAAGAAAAAAAAATGTCCTCCTTCCCAAATTTAATTTTTCCTTATATGTTTGGGACATATCTTTTGGCATCATAGATAAAATTCATTTTAGAACACATCCATTTCAAGGCATACAGCTAGCTGTCTTTTCAAAGATCTTTCCATAGCATTCTATTAGATTATTAAACTGTTCTGGGCATTCCACTACAGAATGGCTTGCTGCAATCAATAATGCTGCTGTTATCCTAATTAAAATGAACATATGAGGAACTAAAGTTTACCCTTGTTTCCAATGAACTAACAATCAATCAAGCTTATCTTCTTTTTGACCAATTTTATTAGAAATTTATACCAATATGGCTACACTGAGAATTTATTTTACATTCCACTTTCTCCATTAGTTGATTTTATTGTAAATGTATCTTTCTGACATTTCTGTACTTCTTTTTACTTTGTCTGGAGATGTAGTTTATCCTAATTCAAACAAGACCATTGTTCTGTCTTATATTACTTGGTGCAGCCTCTGCATTATTAAATTACAGCATTTTTTTCTAACATAGCATTTATGCTGCTAAAGTTCGGATTGTTCTTTTTAAGAAAAAGAAATTATTCTTCAATGTCAGCCAACAATAAAAATAGAAATGAAAAAATCTATGAAAAGGAAAGAAAAAGAAGTATTGATATTATTAAGGATAAAAAGGAAATGTGAGTCATTATCTACTCATTTGAAGTGAAAGCCCTGGTATCCAAATATCATAAATCTATGAAATAAAGAAAGCATTAGTCTTCGACTTCTCAAGTTTCTTACCACCTACTTTATTTTTAATAATAGTTAGGAAACAACATCTGATAGTTTAAAAGTCTAAGTTGGAATTCAACTTTTCGATTCATGTTTTAGTGCCTATCTTGTTTAAAGGGGGGAAATATGGATCATCTGTTATTTATTTATTTTTTTTTTGCGGTACCAGGGATTGAACCCAGGGACGTTCTACCTCCGCGCTACACCCCCAGCCCTATTTTTTATACTTTATTTTGAAACCGGGTCTCACGAAGTTGCGGAGGGCCTCACTAAGTAGAGAGAGAGAGAGAGAGAGAGAGAGAGAGAAACAGGGAGAGAGAGAAAGAGAGAGAGAGAGAGAGAGCTCAGGCTGGCCTCGAACCCGGATCCTCCGGTCTCCGCCTCCCAAAGTACTGGGATTATAAGCGTGCGCCACCACGCCCGGCTGGATCATCTGTTATTAAAAAACAGAATCTTTTTGTGAGAACGGGAGTGCCACATCTTGTTTCTTAGCCACATGTAAGTGTAATCTATCTGGAACTTGAACTAGGAGATGGAATTCTTGGAATTCACCAAGCCTGCTCCACAGAAGTGGCACGAACCATCCTTCTCTTCAATGTGAGAGGCAGCACTTTGATTTGGGGTACCAAAAACTTAGCATCATCGTAGACCTGTTTATTAAGGTACTAAACATATGTAGTTAAATTAGCACATTTATTCTCAGAAAAGAAATCCCAACTCTAAGAAATAAAGCCATACAACATCTAATAATAATATTGTACATACTAGGCACTTTGGAGAATATAGTTAAGCAAAAGACACTTTTTTTCCTTTAACAAGTTCATGCTAAATTCAAGGAAAAAGGACACAAACATTTTTCAACTTTGTCTTTAGTAGTAATTGGGAACATAGTAGTCTTTCACTTCTATATTTGTTGGAAGAATGAACAAAGAAGATAATTACCATAAAATAATTGAATAGAGATATGGAAAATAAGTAGTGAAGAAATTCAGAGATTGGAGACAAAAAAATTGGTTTTGGATAATAAAAAAGGCTAATTAGCAATGAAGCTTGAACTGAATCTATAAATATGGTAAAACAGCATAGTAGAGAGGAATAATCAGGGTTGTTTAGGAAGTTGGAAAGACATAGGTAAAGGCATGATGGTAGGAAGACCCAAAATTTCAGTGGCGTAAAAACATCAAATTTGTTTTCCTACTCATGTAATAGTTCAATGCAGATATTCCTGGTTGGTATATTTCCTCAACATGGTGATTCATATGTCTAAGGTCATTCCATATCAGAGCCTCAAGGCCTCAAAGTCTTCTCGTCCAGCCCTAGAAAAACAGAAAGAGTCTGGAGAAGATATGCCCATTCCTGAGGCACCTTGGCCTAGAAGGACATCATTTCTATTCATATTCCCATTTATGAGACCTGGGCACATGACATGTAAACAGAAATTAGAAAATACAGCCCCTACCTAGGCTATTACTTCTCCGTGACAAGTCTGGACTCTGAAGGAGGAACAAGCATTTTGATGGGCTGCTCTCCATCTCTGCCACACCAAGCCTGCCAAGAAGGTAGAGAAGATGAAATGTCCATCTTATGCAAAGTCACCCACATAGAGGAGTTTCTTCAAGATGCTACAACGAGCCCAACTGTAGGAATCTGGGGAAGGTTCTAAGTCATAGAATGAAAAGATCAAAGCAGCACTTTAAAAAAAAGAACGTGCACAGCAGTATCCAGCAGGATTGCAACTAGAATAGATAGTTTCCAGACAAGACAAGAAGGCTGGCAGAGGGTAAAGAAATCCCTGGTAAAAGTTTAAGTTCTATTCCTAAGTACAAGTTGGAGCATGATTAGAACAGAGATGGGATGGAAAGAAGGCAAACAAAAGATAAAGAGAGGTTGAACATTCAAGTGTACATCATAGTACCCCAAGAATAACTAGGAAGTAATTTTAGAGAGAAGAGGAGTTCAGGAACATGTTTAGATGCCCCATGGGAACAGCTCCATGTGGCTGTGTAACTCATGATCACACAGGACAATATCAAGATGCAAAAGGATCAGGATAAGAGACCTCATTTCCTGATTCTCACCACTGTACAATTTCCCCTGGACTACTATAGTATCTACAAGAGGCAAATGAACTATTCCGTGACATGGCAAATCCATTCTTTTTGCCCGTCTACACAATCGATACCAATCGCCACAGCCAAATTGATCTGGCTGCGACTCAAATCAATTCTTAGAAGGCTGAAAGGAATGGATTGGCTGTGCCATAGGCCAGCCATTTCACATCCGCAGACATGCCCTATTCTGCCTCAAAAGTTATTAGGCCAGAGGAAGAAGAAACCAAGGTCACCACCCTATTCATTTTTTCAGTCTCTAATACTATACTATTTTTTTTTTAGTTTTCACAGTTGCTTAAATTTTGATGTGAAAATTAAGAACCAAATTATTTCAATTTGTAAAAAGTCAAACAAATAACATTTGAGCCCCTTCTATATGCTCCACCTTGCATAAAGTAATGTTTGTTACATGGAAGTTACCCTAATAGCAAGAGAAGAGAAGCGCATCAATGCAAGGGCTCTGCTGCTCTCCTCAAACCTCCTTTCAGTGTTATTAGAAAGAATAAAGTGAAGTACTGAGTGTGCCCTCTATGCTAAGTACTTCTCTAGTATAGTTATCCCTTTCGGGTCTCAGGTTAGCCCTGACATAAGCACTATATCTCCATTTTAAAAAGAGCTTAATAATTTACCCAAAGCAATATACACGAGATGGCAATTAAAGGCTGGTGTGACCCAAAGCCAAGGGCATTTGATACTATAGAGCCTTTCCTGTGAATCTAATTAGGCCCATGGAAGCAGCCATGGGAAGAGTCAATTCCTGCTGCCATATGACCAAAACTCTCAAAACAGAGCTTTATTTCTCATGTAGAGAAACAATTCAAGAGTAAAGAACAGCAAACATCTTCCCTGGACATGTAATCAAACTGGAGTGGAATTGAATGATTATTTTGAACCCTGGATAGAGTGAAGGGCAAGAGGGTAAACTCCAGTTTACTCCTGGTTCATCTGTTCTGTCTGTGAAGCAGCCTTGAGTTTTCCAAATGTAATAAGATGTGCCCTTGACAAGACAGGAAAATATCCAGCCATCTGCTTAAGAAAGCAAATCTGCTATGCTGTCCAGGGCAGCCTGTGTCCCCTTTAGGGCATTTCTCTGTGCTCCTGTTTGGACAAGCTGAACTCAGAAAGCACAGCGGATCCCAGCAGGTGGTGTCCAGAATGTCTAGACAGGACATTGCAGTATCACCTCTGGTAGGAATGGTATGTAGCATCAAAACTCAGTTACTTGAGGCAGGTGCCGAGTCAAGGCTGGCTGGCCAGTTTGGAATCTGGTTGCTCATCCAAACGAGGCTAGGCAAAGGGGGTCCAGATCCAGAGTCAGTGAAGACAGAGGTTAAGGGAATTTGGAGAGAGAGGTGTGACTCAGCGAACAACCCAGGTTGTTTTTGTTGTTCTGTTTTTTGTTTTTTTGTTTTTTTACCTAGCATCATGGCAGAGTCAGGGAGGACTTTAAAAGATGGCCATGAAGCAAAAGCATTATTTTACTTTGCAAGCTGAAATATCCACAGGCTGGGAAAGATCAAGGAAAATAAAAAGAATATTGTTATGGCAAGGGCATCACCAAAAGAAGCACCATGTTGGAATCACCTTGGAAACAAATGACAGAAGGAGCTTGACCGGTTCTTCCAGCAGTCTTTCCTGGGCTCGCTCCTCGGCACATACTCCAGGTTAAGTAGCAGATCACTGCTTTCCTAAAACCTAGAGTGTGTGCCCTTTCTTTGTAATCCATGTCCTCCACGCCATAAAATAAACTGTACTGTGGAGTGTTTTAATTTCCTATCGTCTTTGGAAAATCATGCTAATAAGACATTTAGTGAAAAGAGTAGTTGCCCAGTAAGTGGCAATAATCTTTTATGAGTGCCGCTGTGAACACTATGAACAAATAGGTTGACCTTGAAAGTTCCAGTCTTCCCGCGAGTGCAAGAACAATGACACACATATTCATTGAGAAGAATGCTTACCATGCTTGGCCTTATCATTCTGAGCTACCTACATTTCAATTTTCCTAATTATGCTCAGACTATGGGTTGTGATGGAAAGCAAGAGAAGGATACTGTTGCCATGGTAGCAAAAACATTTTTTTCTCCCTCAAAAATAGTATGTCAGAGAACAGTGGGAAAAAAATAATGCTAACTGTACTTGCAGAGAAAATTAAATTTAAATACTAGTTCTTGCAATTTTATCAAGTGCTATATATATATTATATATAATATAAACATATATATATATATATAATTTCCTATCCTAATGTGCAAAGATGCATTGCAATGTTCTTATACTAGTTAAAGTACAAGTTACTCTTCCCTGTTTTGAGCAGTTTGTCCAACAGGCAGAATACATCTTTTAAAATTCATGAATGAAAGAGTGAAGATTTACAATGGTATAAAATGATATTCAAAATAAGTTCTAAAAGGCTGCCTTAGCCTTATGGCTAATTTTAAAATGATGAACAAGCAACAACAACAACAACAAAAAATGACTGTTATCCTTTTGAATTGCTTTGCCTGTCATTCAACTAGCATATTACCCTTTTCAGGAACTGGCTGAGTAACTCAAGCTAATGTACCAACCTGTGCTGCTTACATTCTCTAATGCATTCCATTTTGGTGATATTACTTTTGCAGTTACAACATTGGCTTCTTGCGAAATAAAATCCCTAAAATTTTCCTGCATTCAGTGAGCTGTTGACATTTTCTAATAAGACCACATGGCACTAATGCTGCTGTCTTAATTCTGTGCATTACTTTCCCGCCAAATTCAGCAGTGTACTGATGTCACAGACGAGCAATCCGTTAGGATTACAGTCACCTCTGCAGCTGTTGTTATAGCTTCTATGCCTGCATTTCCCATCCTCAGTGTATTTTCTCTTTTCTGTTCTAAGATGAATGTCAGTGTCAGGTCTTCAGAGGAGCAGGGATCTTTTTACTGCATATTCGAAAATACGTTCTTACCTTTTGTTTCTATTCCATGACAGAAATTCTAATTCAGAAATGCTCATTTTTCACACAACTGCCCTTGAGAAAAATCAGCCCGAGATGTGTTCTAATATAATGATCACTTTAAAATTATCATATGTAAATGTACTTAATTACATTGTTTATTCCTCCTACTGGGTTCGTTTTACCAATGTAGTTGAGGCTTATTTAGAAACAAATCTATTCCCAGTCCTTATCCTGAAGCCAGTTTATTCTGTGAGACATATCTCCCAAATAAACATCTACTGAACAAAGAATGAACTGGTTACTGTATTACAGGGACCAATTATATTACACTTTCCTGGGAGAAATAAAAAGCATAGTCTTTATAGCTCAGTTTAGCTGTGGGGAAGACTTTCTGTCTGATCAATGTTTTTCTTCAGAACCAACACAGTGTATCACCATCTTTTCCTTTGTGATTATAACCAAGCAGGTTTAGAAATAGAGAAACCAGAATGATCTTTGGAAAATAGACTTGTTAGATTTATTCCAAACCAGACTCCTGTAGGGTCCAAGAAAAAACAAAGCAACAGTTTGGTTCTCTGAGGAACAGTCATAGTACAAGGATGTGCTAACTTGAGCTAGAGGTAATGAGGTGAAATCAAGGTGGCCATTTCCTGTGGCAGGGCACTTTCCCTGACGATGCTATCAGACCTTTGTTGGATGGTATAAACTGTCTCAAACGATTGTTCTGTCTTCCTCAGTCTCTTTCTGCTTTCCCCCATTGTTATGATGTATAAATTCAATGCTGGTAATTGTACTCTGGAGTGTGATTTAAAGACTGTGTTTCGGCCAGGGCCTAAAAGCAGCACAGGCTCCAAGCCCATTCCAGCTTTGGCCTCATCTGCAGATGCCGTCAATAGACATGCCAAAAATGATGCCGATGGTTAGAAACAATGGGATACACTACCCTTGTTCTGTTAGCCTATCCCCAGCGCTCACAAAGATTATTTTTAATGTCTCATAGAGTTTTAGAGAATACATTAAACAGAACTGGGTACCAGTTGCTAAGATATCTAAAATAGGAAGAATTATTTCTGCTGGACTTCTAGGAGATGAAAATAAATTACCAAGAATGAAAAGTGCCCAGAAAATCAGTCATATAGGAAATAATTATACAACACTTTCCAAAACCAAAAGGGTGTGTATTATAACAAAGACCAACATGCCAAATATCACCATAACCAAGCTATATCTGCCTCTGTGTTCAACTGTGAAAGTGGAAAATCAATTTCGTTTTGAAAATAACCACTTTCCCAATTGCCCATGGTGACTTAGAAATTCATGTCATGAACAAAACAGTAAAATTGAAGCAGGACTCAAGGCTAAGAAGATTCAAATGTCCAACCAGGTGCCTCCATCCACAAGGCCTTTGCATAGTTCATCGCATTTTTAGCTTTCAGTGAATCTAGGAGGATGATATGCCACAAGTTAATCAGTCAACATCCACATAGAGAACAGCCAGTAACTCAACAGGTGAGAAATGGCCATTTATAAACCAGCTAGGAGAATTATTGTGAATGCTAACTTCCCAAGGGTAGATGTATGCAACACATGGGGAAGCACTTACCGATGAGAGAGCATTCAATTACTCTTACCAAGGCAGCCAGGGGTGTACAGCCAAGACCACGTATATTTTTACAACAAATCTCCAGGAACATAGTCCTCAGATCCTCATAGTTCTTAAGTTTTCCCCAAGGAGGCCAATTATCAATTTCCTATTATACACTCTCACATTGCTTTTCTTTTGCTCATGCAGATTTTTGTACCTAGAATATTCTCTTTTCCAGATTAATCAGATGGATTCTTGTTCATGAAGATTTAGCTCACATGTGACCTCCTCTCATAACCTTCCTGGTTCATGTTGTATACTCTTCTGTTACCACATTTAGAAGCTTGTATTATAAGGTAACCTATTGTTGTTTTTTCTGTGGATTCTCAACTCCCTAGGTTCAGAGATCTTGTCTTATTCATCTATGTATTCCTCATTGCACCAAGCACTGTACTTGATCCAATGCCATAAAGATAAACAAAAATGTCTTTATAGCAAATCAAATATTTCTAAAAGAAAAATTAGTTCTAGTGGCTGCCCCACGAACTTCCTAGATAATAAAACAAATATGGAAACATAATTGCCTTTGTAAAATTAATGCATTACATAAAGTATTCTACTTAAGCAGTAGAGATATTTCCCCCTAACTCTAAACTCTGAAAGCAATTTAGTATGGAGCTTCCTTAAAAGATTAGTAATTGACCTAGCTATACCACTTCTCTGTATCTTTCCAAAAGAATTAAAGTTAGAATACCATAGTGATACATGCATACCCACACTTAAAACAGCACAATTCACAATAGACAAATTATGGAACCAACCTAAGTATCTGTCAACAGATAAATGGATAAAGAAAATGTGGTATATACCCACAATAGAATTTTACTCAGCCATAAAAAAAGAACAAAATTATGACATTTTCAAGAAAATAGATGGAACTTGAGAACATTCTGCTAAGTGAGATCAGCCAGTCTCAGGGCTGATCTCAAGTCAAGGGTCTTGTGTTTTCTCTCATTTGTGGAAGCTAGAAAGAAAATAAGAAACAAAAGGGACTTCAGATAAATGAGAAATCAGAACAATAGTGGAAGGGGATTGGGGGAGGGAGATGAGGAGGGGACGAAGGACTGAAGAAGAAAACAGTTCAAATAGTGATATGTCCATTTACAAAGGTATCACTACCAATCTCACTAACATGCATGGGGAGGGCGGAGCGGGTAGCAGAGTGGGATGCAGAAGGAAATATACCAAGTAATGTGCATGTGTGTTCATATCTATACATAATGCATATTATATATGCATATATGTATGCATGTATGTTTGCATTGCTTTGAAACTCACTATAATGCTTAATTATAATGTACCAATAAAAACATAAAAATTATCAGCAAATGTTAGAACCATAAAAAAATTCAGACTATCAGGTCATAGTCCCTTTATGGCATTTATTCATATGATGAGAGTAATATAGTTCAGGTCTAGGGTTTTCTAGTAATCTAAATTATAAAAGGGAGTATTCAGTCTGGCTCAGTGTCCTTCACAGCTGCTGGTCTTCACATGGGCAAGGCCACACACACATGCTCTAAAAAGGACTCTGTCATCACTCTAGAGTCCCAGGGCATCTGTCCAGCCTTTGCCTTCAACTTTCCATTTCAAATGTGTGTGTTCCTTCTTGGTTTATCAGGTATGTGTCCTGTTGCCTCAAAACTAGTTTTTACCTCTTTTTCATCTGAACTATTTGCTTAGACTCAACTCCAGTTCCACCACCCACTACCCCATCCTCAACTTTGCCTTTGGAAACTCCTTTGTTTCCTTGTTCTGAAGCTATCATAGTTGCACCATACCTTAACTCCTAAGCCCAGCTTCTAGAATATTCATGTTGAACCAGTATCCATGCTTCCCGCACCTCCAAGGAGAGAATTCAGAAGAACCTTAGAAGAATAAGTGACGAGCATGTTCATTTTATTTGCCTTTACTGCACTTCAATTCAATATGCCTTTTAGCATAGGAGAGTAGACATTTTAAGTTGAAGTCACCAATTAGTCCTTGAACTTTATATTTTAAATATGATTGGTTAAAAGAATTCCATTTGCTTTTATTAGGAAGCACTCAGAAATAATGTTGGTTCTGTTATAAAAATCGGAGTAACTGACTTATCTATTTCCCAGAATGAGATTATACCATTGTCCAAATTATACCACACCAAGCCAGACTAGAGATAAACCTGCAGAAAGAGATGAAATTTTCTTCAAGATTTCTTAAATCCAAAATAAACAACCAGGTGCTTGGTAAAAAGTCCTAGAATCAGAGCCAGAGGGGGAAAAATGATTGTTTTAATCCAGAATTCTCTGGTCATTCTTCTAGAATGCTTCACTTTTTTTAGTTGGGTTCCCCTGATAGATATACTAAGATTTATAAAATGAGAAATTTATTTCCAGTTAGCTTAGTACATAAACCTGGCAATGCTCTATTTAGTATTGTTCACATGAATGCCAAAACATCTCTCAAAAGATCTGGAGTTTGGGCCTGGCTGGTTCTGGGATGTGCTCGACCACCGTCTACCCATAGCTAGATGCTCCTGAGGTCACCCCTGGAGGATGACCAAAAGAGACTTGTCTTTCCATTTTCTGTGGTAGAATTATGTGCAGTTGACCATGTCACCTATACCAATTCTAACCAAAATCCTACTCAATTTTTCAACTACTGATCTGTGACTAGATAAATACAGAAACAGAATACATATTTAGAAACTTATATAGCAACTTGACATTGCTACGACAGCCAGCATTTTATTTTTCTAGTAATTGTGAGTGTGTGTGTGTGTGTGTGTGTGTGTGTGTGTGTGCATTTATATTTCTTTATTCCTCCCACTAGATCAGTGCATCTAAACCTGGGAGAGGGGAGTGGTAGTCTCTGGATATACTCTTTTTGTTTTATATTGGTGCATTGTAATTATACATCTTAGGGAGGTTCAAATTCATATAAATAGACATGAATACAGGTCTTGATATAATTCCCTTCAGGTCCCACCCTGCTGCCCACCCTCCCCATAAATAACAGCAAGATTGGTAGTGATACCTCATACACACACATGGCATAATTTGAACTGTTTCTTTCATCAGTTCTTCCCTTTCCCCTCCCCCTTCTCTTTCTACTCTTCTACTGGTAACTTTCCACAATCATTCTAGTAATTAATTTTGATCATATTTTTAAATGATAGTCCACTGAGATTACAAATAAAAAGTAATAAACTTCCCCTCAACATAATTTTAAAAGTACTGATATAACCATTAAGCAATCTTAACCTGATGTCCTTTGAGAATGCCAATGGAGACAATAGATACTTTCTCCAGAAAGTAATTCATATGTACCATACAGTATAAAATTATACATACAACAGAGATGGTTCATGGAGTCTCTTGAAACCCATTTAAAACTGCTCTCTGGTTTTTGTAGTTCCACATTTAGAACCCTTAAGCAGAGTTGACAGAATCTGGAACTGCCTTGTCAATAGCCTCCTGTTTAGTTAGCAAGATATAAAGGCTTCACTTGAGCCTTAAATCCTGGAACCCATAGCAAGAATTTTATGGCAGCCCACAGATAATTACTGAGGTAAAAACTAAAGACTGGGCCCATTGTGCAAGTGTTGCCAAGATCTTTTGTGATTTTTAATAATTTCTTCAGGTGAAATAAAACAGCTAACCATTGAATAACAAAAGAATTGAGCCATAAACTAGCAATTCCTTACGTGGATTATGAATTGTTACAACTCAGACCTGAAGTTTAGCTGGCACAGAGAAGTAACAGGTCTATAATGCAAGGGGAATAGTCAACTTCTGCAAAGAAGAAGTAGCATCTATTGCACTCCATGGTATACAAAATACGTCACTCATCTGATTGTTTATTTTCATATTCATAACCTCATTTCAAATGAGGATTGAATGTAGCTCACATAAAAACAAATAATCTAATACAATTTTTAAAAATAGGTATATTGTTTAAATCAGGGAGAATGGAAAATAAAGCTGGAACAAAACATGAAACCAGGAATCAGGGCTACTTTTCCCCCCACTGCACACCAGCTCCTCTCATGCTACAGATGGTGGATGTTCAAGGTAAAGGTGAGGATGGTATCAGTGCAAAGACAGAACACATAACTGGGTGAAGACTGGCCTCCTTGAGCTGCTTAGCCCCCAAAGCAAGAAGATAATCATGTTTAAGATTGACTTTGTCCATAGATAAGAACTTCCAGGTGCTCACTGTATTTGTTCTACAGACTACCCCAAAGGAGGTACTGCATCATGTGGCAGTGTAGCTCCTTATAATCCAGGACAAGAACTATAATACCCAATGCAGACCTTTGCTTCCCCCCCCCCCAGTTTTACTAAAGTATAACTGACAAATGAAAGTGGTATATACATTCCTACAATATCCCTCAGGGCAAGCTGAGTTACATACTCTCAAAGTACATCTCAATAAACTACATTCTCAAGAGACGAAAGACAGTATCTCTCATTATTTGGCTGAATCCAGATCTCAAATCTGGGCATCTAGTGCCAGTCTTCACACACTAAGGCCCCCCATCTATTTTTGGAAGTAATTTTTTGGAACACAGCCACATCCATTTATATATATATATATTGACTGTGTCTACTTTCAAGAGTAGAGCAGAATTAAGTAATTGCCACAGAAACCATTTGGCCCACAAAGCCTAAAATATTTACTATCTGGCCCATTACAAAAAAGTTTCGGATCTAATGGATATACGGACTGCTATCATTGATTCTCTAAAACTCATTTTGGACACTTTGAACAGAAGTTCAAAGTCATATTTCAGTATCTGAAGAACAGCTATATTGTCAGTTTAGGGCAGAAATATATGATTTGCCGATGGCTATGTGGAAAGGTAGCGTTGATAACCTCCGCTTCGGCCAGCCATTGATCACTCATCCTTTCTGTCTAGGTACAACTCTTGAATAAACATGTAGTTTTAAAAACCCTTATACAAGTGATTAAATTTCCCAATTATGTGTCTAGTCCATATTTCTCTTTCATACTATGGAATTAAACCCAAGTGACCAATGGACCTGAAGATGTAAAAAGAAATGAAATCCAACATTCAGAGAAGAATGTAAACAGTTCTGACAGGAGGAACTTGAGGTGACTAATTAAATGTCACTAGACCTTTGTGATTTACCAAATACTGGTTGGACTTCACAGAGTCAAGGTAAATACAAACCAAGCTTTAAATTGATATTTTTATAACAGTCTACATTAGTTAAGGGAACACATAAGCCCAATATCTCTGACTCAGAACAAGAATGGTTTATTTCTCACCCATAAAGCAGACCAATACAGATGTTTGTGGTTAAGTGAACAGCCTCTTACTCTATAGTATTTCAGGAACCTGGATCCTTCCACAAACACAAGGGTACATGCATGAGAGGTTCCGGGACTGGAAATGGTCCATGTCATTTCCACATATGGCTGCGCCTAACCACAAAGGAGTCTGGGAAATGTAGTCTGAGAATACTTAGCCAAACTCATCCATACTCATTATCAAAATGTGAAATGGAATTCAAATTCACTCTGTGAATATGAGAGATGCAAACAATTTTCCAGAGAATTAAAGCAAGAAACACCTTGGTAAAGAAGTTATTAATATTAGAATATGCAGGGATGAAATTTTCCTTTACTGACTCTAGACATTTCACCAAAAAGGGGGGGAGGTTATACTGACCCCATTTCCCGATTGGACAACTCAGAATATACTTTCAGCTGCCCTCTTCATATTTCACATGTGGCATTACATTTAGCTGCAGAATTTATCACTTTTAGCCAATTCTAGCAGTGCTGCTAGATCTGCCACTAGTGAATCAAAGTGAAAAACTATGATCCCCAACAAATAAGCCCTGGGGTTACTGCAACTATCTCTTTGGTGCTATCCAAGACTTACAGACCCTGCCAGCTTAATAGAGATGCTCTTTGCTCCGGCTCTTGTGCTTTTTGTAATTAATCGAAGTTTAATGCCTCAACAAGGTCCTAAGCAGATTACCACAGCCTTATCGTCTTGTATCAGGATATCTGTTTACTTCAGCTGAACAAAATGCTTACACTCCTCCGATGGACAAGGGCCAGGCCTGCTGTAAGCTCAGTGATGCATTTTGAAACGGGACATGGAAGTATATCACTGTGGTACAGCCAGGGTTGCCTTAGACGGTGATGGGTGGGCCCAGCATGCTAAGCGAGACCTCCACCAGCCTAACAGCATGGAAACAGTAAGGACACAGCCCTGGCCTCTTCTAACATGGAAGATGTCTCTGTCCATGGGGACTCCATCGGCACTGAATTGTGGACTCACCTTTAAAAGGAAATGAGGAAGCATCAGGGAACCTAGTCCACTTACTCATCTGCATCTTTGTCTCAAATATCTTTTGCTATTTCAATTTTTTTAAAAATTAAGTAGAGATCATTTAAGCTGAGTCCACTTTATCATTCTTCCCAAGCTTCCACCCAGCCCAAACCTCTTAGCTTTAACTTCTCTCATAGGCACCTGACCCTTATCTGCTGGATTTTCTCATAGGCACCTGACCCAATCTGCTAGATTTTCCCCCTGGGATGCCTCAGAATACCTCATGCTTTAGTTGCCAACTTCTGTGCCCTATGTGACACCCCATTAGAACTTAATTTAATGATGCCATCATTTTTCTGGTTACCAGGTCTTAGAACAAAAGTCACATTTTATTTCTCCCTATCCTCGGTCCCCTCGCTTTCCAGCAGCCACCAAGCTATACTGATTCTTCTGAATCAATCATAGTGCAAGGTTGCAAGAAGCTGCATTAACTCTGGCTAATATAAGTAGAATCACAGTTCATTCAATGATGTTAGAGAACTTACAGAATGCTTGGGAAGGCCAAAGAATGAGAACCAAGAGCCCAAAACTATGCTACATCCTAGCAGGATGCCATTGGCACTATCTTAGAGCCCATTCATGACAGCTCACACACATACACCAAGATTGCTGGGCCCTGGCCACATACAGTCTCCTCTGAGGCCTCCAGGAAGTGGGTTCAGATCACTCTTCCACTGCTACTGCTGACCCTACTATCCTTATAGGAGTGGATTCTTCACTACTCTCATCTTCAGATCAATAATGTTCAGTTTAGCTGGGTGGATGGATCTGGCTGGTGAAGCTCAGGTTCCATGCCTGAGCTGCAAGGAGTATTGAAAACATAAAAAAGAGGATCAGATGCTGTTTGTGTTAGCTTTCCATGGCTATGACAAAAGAACTGAGAAAAAATCAGCTTAAAGGAAGAAAAGTTTATTTTGGCTTGTGGTTTTGGTCCGTGGTAACTTGACTCTGTTGCTTCTGGACCTGTAGTTAAGCAAAACATCAAGGCGGGGAACGCGTGGTAGAGCAAAGCAGCTCACCACATGGTGTCTGGGAAGCAAAGAGGGAGAGCTCACTTTTATAACAAGCCCCTCCCCCCAAACCCATTAAGCTATGAATCCATAAATGGAGTAATCCATCCATGATGAAGTCAGAGCCCTCAAGATATAGTCACTTCCCAAAGGCCCTACCTCTGGACACTGCTGCGCTGCGGACCAACCCTTCAACACGTGACCTTTTGGAGAACATTTTAGATCCAAACCATAACTGTATCTGAGGCAGGTACTAGGTAATCAGCAACCGTTGTAACTCCCTCTGTCAACTAACCCTCACTTTCTGAGGAACCCTTGTAGGAACTCAGCTCTGGCTAGTAAGATGGAAGCACTGCTGTCTCTGCTGCTTTCTCCTACTTTTTGTCTGACTATGAGGCCGGTTCTCTGTGGGGCCTTGGTCACAGGTCTGTCAGGGTTGTGTTCACATAACACTGAACCTGGTAATCGGCAGTATGAATGACGAATCCAGCCCTCTGCAGATTCAGAAACTGCCAACCCTTAAAATGCATGGGTACAACATTTGGTCATGTTCGTCACCTGCTAGCTGCAGAATGGAATGCAGAGCAGTCAGCACCCAAGGTGAGAAGATATGGGAAGAAAATCTCCATAAGGTTGGCAGCTACTGAATCCTTCTTGTTTTTTCCAGCCATGTCCTAGAAGACAGGGATGAACCAGAGTAGAAGAACTACCAGTCCTCAAAAACAAATGAAGGAAAATACTATTTTGGTAAAGAAGGTGATTTCTTCCTGAAGCCCACAAACCTAACTTCATTAAGAATGACACCAAGTGATGTGCGCAAGTACTTTTGTATCACTTCGAATCTCACTATGATGTATAATTACAATTCACCAATAAAAATATTTTTTATAAAAAAGAGTGCCACAACACAGAGTCCTACGTGTTTGCAAAAGACAGAGCTTTTGTAGCCTGGATTGTAATTGTTATTAGGAATGGCTAGGAAGGGACAGGACTTAGCAATAGATAGTTCTATGGCCTCAAGGGTTTCTTAAGCATTAGAAAAGATGGAAGTGAGAAGAACCCTGGATCCTTGATTGCATTGTTGAGGTACAGCCCTGCTCTCTAGGCATTCCCAGACTTCTTATTGCATGAAATAAATAAGGCCCTATTTGGCTAGTATCACTCTTCTATATAATAGATAGTCCTGCTGAGGCAAAGCTAAGAATAACAAATGTCCATAAATTATCTTATGAAATGTTCCTCCTCATGTACATTTCTTCCATTCTATCCCAGGCGCTTTGTCTAGACTAGATCATTCTGGATCTTGGCAATAGGCTGACAACTAATCTGCCAATTTCCCTGCTCTCTACTTCAGCCTATAAACCACCCTGCCTTTGTAGCTGTGGCAGATCATCAGCCCTTAGATAATGCCTGACGCACAATAGGTAATCTGTACATGTTTGCTGCAGATGGAAGATGAACAAGCGAAAATAGCACCAGCCAATGAATCAGAAAATTATGCCTCAACTCCGCTGGGCAGGTTCAACTGCATAAACTGCATGAAATGACTCTGGCAATATTTCTATATTTTAGGGTTTTTTTTTTAATCTGGAAAAGTAATCTATTTGTTGCCTACCAATAGGAGGTATGTGGAATAGTCCTTTTTTTGTAATACTATAAAGTATTGTAAGGAGTACTACTTTTGGTTATCCATGTAAGAAATTGCATAGAACAACAAATTAAACTGACACATAAAATAACAGTAATTTAGAAAACATTAACAGGTATATAACTCCACTAACATGTATGATGATCGGAAAAGGTATTGAATTATAATCACCCTTTAATTTTCAATGCTAGGACATTACCTGAAGATAGTAGTTCAGGAGACAGAAATGATATTTGCTACTTATTTTGTCATAACATAATATTTACTGTATAATTGTATGGTCGATATTTACTCGGTGATTATATAGCTTTTCACATGGTTGCTTGAACCCAATACAATAAAGGAAAAACAGTTATCTTGATTTTTCCCAGGGGGTAGATTGGACAAAGATAAACTTTCTGCATGACCTTCCTTAATGGCTTATTTAACCCTGAAAGTTGATAATATTTTGAACCTATAAGTAGCTTTTGTGGCATAGGCTTTCATTTGTGAACTCCAAATTTCTAAATCAATCCCAGAAGAAAGGGACTGTCCCTTTTCCTGAAATCTCTTCCTATCTTCATGCACTCTCAATATATAGGGCAATATGTTTCAAGACAAATAATAAGGCTTGCATTTTTAAACATATCACATAATGTGATGGAATGTAAAATACAAAATATATGAGGCTGCCTCCAAATCCCAAAATTCTGAAAGGACTTATATATTTGTGGTTCTCTAAAACTATCTGTCTCACAGATAATGGAGAAAGATGCTTTAAAATCTTGTGTGGGTTTCTTTCTTTTAGCTTTGTATTGTAAAATATCCTTGTAAGTTCTTTGGAGCTCTATGAAGGGATGTTGGAGCCATCATTTGCTTTCAGATGATGAAGGGGTCTGCAGAGCAAGTTGTTTCAGAAAAGCGCCTCAAGATCCAAATCCTTTCTCATCATTACCAACTTAGGGCAGATGTATTGTTTTGTATATATTGTGAGATTTATTAGTCTTGAATTTAGGAAGCCATCTGCCCAACATAAGGCACTTTAGGAATTCTAGAACTAGATGAGGATGTGGCACGTGTCTGTAATCCCAGTTATTCAGGAAGCGGAGGCAGAAGGATCACAAGTTTGAGGTCAGCCTGGACAATATAGGGAGAATTGGTATTGCGCTCCAAACTATTTATATGTTTCCATGACACTTATTAAAGATAAGTGCTTTACAAGGCTGAAAGTTGTTCCTAAATGAATCCTTCTCACAATAAACAGAGCAGAATTAAAGATACATGGCAGCAGCCACCAAATTCCTCAAGAAGACCCCTAAAACTCAGGAAATAAAACCAAGATTTAATAAATGGGATGGCATCAAATTGAAAAGCTTCTGCACAGCAAAGAAAATAATCAAGATCATGAAGAAAGAGAGAGCCTACAGAATAGGAGAAAATCTTCTACTACTCTTCTGATCGAGAATTAATGCCCAGAATATATAAAGAACTCAAAAACATAACAACAAAAATTAATCCAATCAATAAACAAGAAAATTAATTAAAGAGACATTTCTCAAAAGAAATACAAATGGCCTACAAATATACGAAAAATGTTCAACATCTATTAGCAATCAGGGAAATGAAAAGCCAAAATTACACTGAGATTTCATCTCATTCCAGTTAGGATGACAATTAATGAGAATACAAAAAATAATGAATGTGAGCAAGGATGTGGAGAAAAAGGAATGCTTACACATTGTTGGTGGGATTGTAAATTAGTACAACCACTATGGAGGTTTCTCAAAAGACTAAGAACAAAACCACCATCTGACTCAGCTATACCACATTTAACATAGGTTAAATTTCAAATCTGTGAAGTCATATCTACCCAGACAGAAGTTTCTAGAGCCCTGACTTGACCCAGTGCTAGAGCTGAGTCTGTTCTGGAGAAACAGATTGTTAGCATGAAGACACTGAAAATAGTTCTCAAGATTGATATTTATGGACTTTTCTTTAAGTTCAGCTATTTTTGATTGTTGATTGAAATATTGATTTTCTTTAGATAACAGACAACAGAAATAGAGGTGTGATTTGAAGTCCTCCTTGCCAGAAATATGTTTCCCACCAAGTTATGAGGCACCTGAAACATAAAACTCTACCATAGGAGATTTATTGTGTTGGGATAGAAATCATGTTCTCCAAGCATCTTTTCTGACACTTCTATTATAGTACTTCTTACACATGCTTTATTTGCCTTTCTTAAATAGATGAGAGAATATTTTGCTTCCTTCTCCATAACCCCAACATCTAGCACAGTGCCAAGCCCATAGAAGGCAGTCCATAAATACTTACATAGTGAGTAAATAAATATGCTATTCCCAAGGATGCACCTCTTCATCAAATGGCAGAGATTTGTCCATAGATTCCCAGGACCATATGAATATTATTTAGCCTAAACCCATCCTGTCTTAATGGAGAGCTATGAATGTACCTGCCAACAGCACCAAACTGCCTTCAGAAAGGGGCATTAGATTGGTTGGGACACTCAAACAGATTTGTCATTAAAGCCCTAGAGGCTGACAATACAAATCATGAAAAATACTACCTTTTCCTGGAGAAGTTGAGGGTAGGTATTATCAATCACTTATTTCTACTATAAAACAATCATCATACAACTCACCCTGAACTTTCACAGGCCCCGTGGAAGTTTATCCACCAAATGTACCCCTGACCACTAAATCAATTCTCCTGTACAATGACATAATTTGTTCAGATTGCCTTAGTCTTAGACAGGACTAAAAAAGAAAGGACCAAAGAATCTAAAGCATATTATCCATCACCTTGCTAAGGAGAAATTAGGGCATCTAATTAAAAGGGAATTTTTCCTCCAGGTCCTAAAACCAACTTAATTCGTTATTCCACCAAATTTAACAAAGAAAACAATTGAGTGCCTACTAGATGCTACAGAGATAAAACAATTCCTTTTATGATAATTGAGGACTGAGCTCTTTAGTCCACTATATTTTCTTTTCCAAATTCTCCCAGGATAGTTATTTGATAATCTTTTGTTAAGCCTATCATCAGCATTCACTGTGGAATTTCAGACAGATGTATTACAATTATCTTTCCTTTCTTGTACAAGTCTATCTTTACTCATTTTTTGTTTACTTAGTTTTTAAAGTATGTATCTCTAACTCTTCCCAAAAGTTCCAATTTATCTGTAAATATGCCTCTTAATTTTGTTTTCTATAGGGTTTTTTATGTAGTTCATTTGGTCTTTCATATATTACACATCAGTTCCATTCTCCCCCCACTCGAACTCCTGCCCATGTATCTCCTTCATGCTTCCTGGACTCCTCTACCTTCCTGCTTAGATTGCATGGGGTTAGTCTCAAGACCTGCTGTATTACTGTCTCAGGACCTACCTTTGCATATTTCTATGTTCTTTCCACTCTTTTCAGGATCCCATGCTTTCTTTCCAGTTCTATGACATCATTTTGGTGAAGAATATCCTCCAGTAGCTTTCTAAAATGCAATGCCTCAGGGGTCTATTTTTGGAATTAAAGCATGAATGAGAATATCCTCATTCTACCCTTGTGCATAACTGGTAGTTTGTTTGCATGTAAAATTCAAGGTGGGGAAATCTTTTTTTTTTCCCAGAATTCTGGAGACATTCCCCATGGTCTTATAGCTTCCCATGTATGGTTAGGATGTCAATGCAACTCTAACCTAGAACACCCCTCTTCATCAAAACTGGAAGCTAGGGAGAAATTGGGACACAGGAGGTACTCCAGACAAAGGAAGAGAAACCTTAGTTGTGTGAAGAAGGGGACCTAATGAGGGAGATAGGAGAGGGGAAGAGGGAAACGCCTCAATGGTCATGATGTACATACACAAACTTACCAAAACCAATCACTGTGCTGAGCACGGGAAGAAGCGGAAGGGGAGGGAATAGGGTGGGAACTAGGGGAGGGCTCAAAACCACTCTCTCTTTTTCTTCACCCTGTATTTCTCCTCAACCCATTTCAGCTGGGCTTCCTTGGTCACCACTTCAATAAATCAGGCTTTGTAATGATCAGAAAGGCCCTTCCATGGCCAGATCCAATAAGCTATAATTTTAATAATATAATAATCTTAATAATCTGTCCTCATTTTAATTGACCTCTCAATGACATTTGACATTACTGAATGCTCCAAAATCCTTAGCACACATCTGAGCTTCTGTAACAAAACCATCTCCATGTTTACCTCCCACTTCACCAGCCCTCCTCCTCTAACTTCTAATGACTGAATTAGTCCCCAGCTTTCTTTTCTCTTTCTCCTTAGGTGATAAATCTCAGTTCCATAAGACTGATAAGCCTCGTATGTTGATGGCTCTGACCATGAGCTCCAAACTCATATATTCAACAACCTTTTCAACACCTTCACCTGAAAGGCTAAGAAACACCTCAAATATAATGTATGTATAAAGAAAAACTCTTTATTTTCTGCACCACACCTTCTCCCTCCCCCAGGCCTTACCACCTTAGTAAGTGGCAACATCATCGCCCAAATCTTCAGGTGCCCAACCCAAAAATCATCTATCCTTCTCATGGCACTCTGCATCTAGTAAATTAGTTAATTTCTGATTGTTCTATTCACAAAATACATTCTAAATTTCTAGTTGAAGCTACCATCTCTCTTCTAGATACTCTCACAGCCTCTTACTTTTGTGAGCTCTCTTACCCTTTGGCTTCTGGTATGACGGCCAATGGCAGGCAATGGCACAAGAGTGGAGGACAGGGTCCCACTTCCCCCTGGAAAGCCTAAGCTTCTGACCCTACATCCTCACATTATCCCTCCAGCCTTATGGTTGGTATTAGCCTCCTGCTGTTGCTAATTTTTGGGTGGTCTCACTATCCTGTTTGGCTTTACAGCTCTTCCAGCAGCAGCACAACAATCTCCCCAAGTTAAATTCCTCAAGTTCAAGAGTTCTAGACTGGTTCCCATTTTCCAGACTGGATTTTAATTAAAACCAGTTCTATTTTCTTGTGCCCCTTCTGGAACTGCCATGTAATCTACATGAAAGCAGAAACTTCGATGCCTAGAACACTGCCTGGCCTGTACTGGGTACTCAATGAATATATTTTAAAGGAACAAAGTGCTGACGAAGTTCTCCAAAACAAAAAGTCATTGCAATGGTATAAAGTTAAAAATGTTATAACTATAATAAAATTCATAATTTCACATGGCTTGCCAGAATTTTTTACTATACTTTTATTGGTGCATTGTAACTATATATCATGGTGAGATTCAAAGTGATACAAATGGGCCTGCACACAGTACTTGGTGTGATTCCCTCCAGACCCCCACACACTCCTCCCTCCTCATACATGTTAGTGAGATTGGTAGTGATACCTTCATGGATGGACATAGCGTTATGTGAACTGTTTCCTTCATTACCAGAATTTTTTTTAAGTTTTAGAGAGGATTCAGAATAACTAGGATAAAGTCATCAAAATAAAAATTAAAAAGTCAAATTAAGAATAAATGAAAGCAAGTGAAGGTCTCAAATGACCTGAGCATAAAAAAACTACTTTCTGAAGGTCATTTCATCCCATTAATTTGGGTACTAGCTTCAAGTTATTTTTTAAAGTTTATTTTATCTATAAAATACATGCTTTCATTAAATGCATCATTACTTTTATGACCCTTGTAATCAATCTCCTTTTTCTCCTTCTAAACATGAGAAACAAATAAGACAGGCACAAACATTTATATTGATGAGCTTTAAAAAATACGTGGGAGATAGCTTAAGGGAAAAGGAATTAAAGATAGCTTTATGATAAAATCTACATTCAGGACAGAACTTAAATGACTAAAGATTCAGAGAGTATTTCACAGCTCAGAAAATACTCAATCCAAAGTAAAATGGACCCAGAACAGGGCTGGTGTAAAATAAGAACAGATGAGTAATTAAGGCTTACTTTAAGGCACTAAACTCTTTTCAAAAGGAAAAGCGTGATCATGGAATTTTTCTTTCTCTTGAAGCATAGGGATTTTTAAAAGCAATAAAACAGATTGTAATTCAAAGGCTAGCTGATTGCACATGCTTCATATCCCAGTTCTGTTTGACACACATGGAGTTTTTTATTTCATTTTGTTCAGTTTTTTTAATTTGAATTTGTTGCCAATATTTGAACACCAGACATTTTCTCATAAAAATCTGGAATTGTGACACCTGTTGAGAATTCCCGCGGAGCCACCATCAGCCCCACCTGAGCCACGGATGCCTCTGAGACAAGCACAGCCCCTCAGCGTCACCCCATCACTTCCTCTTGGGGACTCATATTCCCTCAGCTTCTCTAACTTACATCTCCTGCTCGACCCACTGAGGGTTTGCATTTGTACACACTGCAGGAAAATATCTCAGTTCACTTTCTGCTAATTTGAAAAGTCTTATAAATTCTAGTTGTGATTACTTCTACTTTTACTTATACCTAAAATGGAATCCTTAGATGAGACACATCATGGTTGGTATTTACAGTCTTGGGTAGGGGAGCCGGGAGGAGAAGAGAACCCATCAGTTTTACTTCCTCCTTCCAAGCATAAGGCCTCCTCTGACCACCTTGGCACATGTAGAGGGCTGCTCCTGTAGCTCCCTACCTCCGGCAGCACTCTAGACCCTTACTCTGTAGCACCAACACGAGTGCCCTGGCTTCTGTATGCTGTAAGGAAGTGCCTCGGTCTCTGCAGGGCACTACCCAGTAAGCTACAAGAGAAGACCTGTTTTACCAGTAGGATGCATCTCCTCCAATTCTCAAAGCAAATATAAAAAATATGAAGTACTTCTAATTCTATATATCACATACCAACTGCCTTTTTTATATTTATTCATTCATTCATTCATTCATTCATTCTGAGGATTGAATCCAGGGGCCTTTTACCCTGGTTATACTGCCGGCCCTTTTTTATTTTGAAACAAGATCGCATTCCTGAGGGTCTCACTAAGTTGCTAAAGCTGGCTTCGAACCTGCCATCCTCCTGTCTCAGCCTCCCAAGTACTGGAATTACAGGCATGTGCCACCATTTCCAACCCAACTGCCTTTAATAAAAGACCATGTGATTTTCTCGTATTCACAAATACTCACTTTTTGCCTGGGAAATATTCCGATTCCAGTATTCAGTAGACCAACCCTTGACATTTGAAACAAACCTTCTTCAAAGCTGAAGACTTATTCTCATAATAGCCCCATTTATTTTTGCATTAATTGGGAGGTAGTTGACTTTAAAAACTGGCGTTAAACCCACATAGAAATTGAATTTTTTAATGGCTTAATGACATTAATACATATAATTTGCAATTCTCACAAAAGGTTTTGTCTCTTGTGGTCCCATTTCTACCTCCCTTGATTCTGTATTTTTATAATGATAAACACCATAAAAATAAATGCCCAGGCAGCTAAAGAGATACTTCCTGAATCCATATTTGGGTATATAAAAGGAAAGATGCCTCCAATTAAAACTTCAGTAGAGCCCACTGTTGTTGATTTATGGCTGTGGAGGACATAACTTTTTCTCATTTTGGTTATTTGATTTAGATAACAATCCAGTTGCTATGTGAAATAACTCGATTTCCCCCTTGATGTGTAATTCTTGTAACACCATCATTTGGCATACTGACTGATGATTGGATAAATTTGCTCGGCTTTTACTATGAATCATTTAAATTACTCCTTTGCATAAAGATTTAAATTTGCTTTGGAGAAGCCATTAGGGAATTATTTTAAACACAGTTGTGTTGTTTTTCATGATATTGTCCCACTTTCTGCATTGGGTTTTTTTCCCTCTCAAGGTTATTACCATTCATTGTCCTTCCCCTTTCACTGGCGAGCAATAAAAGCACACCTTCCAAACTGAAGAGATAGAGGGTGGGAGGAAGGGGAGCAGGTAGAAATAGAACTCTCCACTTACCTCTCCCACCACCCAAGCGATATCTCCACTCTTGTAAAACTGCCTCCCTCCAGGACTTGAACCATCCAGTCTTCTCGGTTTTGATCAAATAATCAAGACCAGGAATTAATCAGACTTTTTCTAAAATTATAGCTCCAGAAACCCCTAAGCCTAGAAATTTACAATCTACACACTAAAGCCTAGAAATTTACAGTCTATACACTAAAGCAAAGCCCAAAAATCCATTTATAGTTTACCAAGGGAAACGTGGGTCACAGTGCTACACCAGAAGGAGGAGAGAGCAACACCCATCCTCAGGCAGATCTAGAAAACCACGCCAGATGCTCAGTAGCTACATAGCTGTAGCAGAGGTCCTCCTCTTCCTCTGAAATCCTGTCTTCCAAAAAGTCCTCACCAGCAGTCACTTGTTTTAGTTATACAACAGAAGCACATACATTATATCCAGAAACTGCTACCAAAATAAAGTTACATACCTGAAAATATCAGAATAATGGCACCAAAAAAAAGGGTTTTCTTTCCCCCTCCTGTTAATTGCCTAAGAATAGATTAGCTGCTGTTAAAGAGCTATGCTGTCCAGTATGATATTCACTAGGCACATATGTGGCCATTAAGTACTTACAATGAGGCTGTCCCAAACTGAGATGTTCTGTAAGTACAAAATACAGGCCAGATTTCAAAGACTTGGTCTGAAATAAAAGAATGAAAAAAAATCTCAATAATGCTTATATTGATTACATGTAGAAATGCTACTTTGGATATACTAGGTTTGATAAAATCTACTATTAAAATTAATTTCACTTATTTCTTTTTACTTTTTTAACATGGCTTTTTAAATGTAGAAAACTTTAAATGCTAGAATATGAGAAAACTGGTACCTTATGGCATCCATAATCTGAGCTTGAGAGAAGATGGTATAAAATAGGTTTGAATATAGAGGCGCGCTTGAAAGGGCATCCCAAGAGAAAGAAGATGTGAGGTTCACGGTCCCAAGGCAGCCTGGATCTGCTGTCTTAATAGTAGAGGTTCCTGTGCAAGGGGACCACACACGTAGGAGGAAGGTGACTAATGGGAACTAAAGAAGCACTTCGCCAGCATCATCATTCTGTCGAGGACTGTGTCTAGGACATGCGAGTGTGTACAAATTTGAACAGTCATCCCTTAGTATCTGCAGATGATTGGTTCCAGGGTCCACTACAAATACCCAAATCCAAAATGCTCAAGTCCCTTATATAAAATAACACAGTATTTGTATATAATCTATATACATCCTTCATCATACTTTAAGTTATCTCTAAATTATTTATAATACCTAATACAACGGAAATAGCTTTACAGTATTATTTAGGGAATAATGACAAGGGAAAAGTCTGTACATGTTCAGTATAGCTATAACTTTTTTCAAATATTTCTAATCCAAGGTTGGTTGGATCCACAAACACAGAACACATGGATACAGAGAATCAACTGTATTCCAATGTGTGGTATAATTAGAATCCACTTAATATGATTTTTATATGATTTAGGTTGTGACATATTTTTGTCAAGATAAACTATGAAAACAAGCTACCCAAAAATATCATTGGCTTCCAAAATCAAAGCTTTATTTTTTTCTCAAGTCTACATGTCCATCATGGGTACATGTAGCCCAACCCATTCCAATATCACTCTCTCTGGGACTCTGATGATCAAGCGTCATGACAGAGGGAAGGGAGGCATGCAGAACCACAGGCTGGGTCTTCAATGTGATCACAACACATGGCACTTCTGCTGACAATCTCACTGTCCAAAGCAAGTCACATGACCCCAGCTGAGATGATAGGGAAGGGATTTATAATCTTCCTGTAGAGAGAGTTCTGAGGGACAGAAATTGGACTTTTTGACAAGGAGTAAGACCACTGTCCACAATGCTTAAGCACTGAGTTCATATGGAAAGATCACTGCCTGAAAATCTTGAACGTGCTCCTCCATAGCAGTTGTGTTTTTTGTTTTTGTTTTTGTTTTTGTTTTGCCTCCCTAACACAGCCCCATTCTCTAAGAACTACATTCTTCTTCACATTCAAATCCATCTTCCCCTAGCCGGGCGTGGTGGCACACGCTTGTAATCCCAGTACTTTGGGAGGTGGAGACCGGAGGATCTGGGTTCGCGGCCAGCCTCAGCTCTCTCTCTGTCTCTCTGTCTCTCTCTCCTTAGTGAGGCCCTCCGCAACTTCGTGAGACCCGGTTTCAAAATAAAGTATAAAAAATAGGGCCGGGGGCGTAGCATGGAGGTAGAATGCCCCTGCGTTCAATCCCCGGTACCACAAAAACAAAACAAAACAAAACAAATCCATCTTCCTCTCAGATGACTAGACTGAAAGAAACCCAGAAGCTCAGACAGTGGTGATTTCTAGTATTTAAATGTAGACTTGAGCCATAGGTGGCCATGTTTAGCCAAATGCATGGAGAAAATCTGTCAGGTAAAGCAAACATAGGAAGAAATAGAGAAATGAGACTGAGGAGAAAGAGAATTGAGGTGTGGCCACTTTGGTCCCTGAGGATATCCAGGGACCAACTACAATGCATGGTTTGAAGCTTCTCTATGCTTCATTTCTGAGAAGTACCACTCACCGTGCACTTTCTGTGGCCCACTTCATTTGAGCTTTTTTTGTCCCTTTGGATAGATTACAGCAGTACAGTGTGGTGGTTACAAATAGACATTAGAGCCAGACAGACTAGGTTAGAAGCATGACCCTGCATGCTTGTGTACAACTTTGGGCAAACTATTTTGTTTGGGCCTCAGTTACCTCCACTATAAAATAGGGATAATATTTACACTTAATCTCATTGTGTGTCATGAGGAGTAAGTGAATCACTATATATCATAGCAGTAATATAATTGTCACCAATTCTTATAATATTATTATTATAGTCAAACAGTTCTTGTTATGGTTTGGATTTAAAATGTCCCAGACCTCATGTGTTAGACAAGGCAGCCATGTTCAGAGGTAAGACTTGGCTGTCAGGGAAGGGTCCCTGGGGGTATCCCTGGGGATAGTGTTTTCCAGAACCAGCTGCTGATGCTTGCTCTTCTCCTCTCTCCTGTGTCACCAGGAGCTGAAACAAGCTTGTGCTGGCTCTCTCTCTCTCTCTCTCTCTCTCTCTCTCTCTCTCTCTCTCCCCTCTCTCCTCCCCACCATGATGCCCTGAATCCACCACTTGGGGGCCATGACATCTGATATCTACAGAACTGTGAGCAAATAAAATTCTTCCTCTAAGTTTGTTGTGTCAGGTGTTGGGTCATAGTGGCGAGAATGCTGACTAAAATGGTTCTGAATACTTTTCCTGAGATGTAGTTTCAATGATTCTTGGCACCCACCTTACATAATATCTCTTTGCAAAAGTTAATGTTGATAAAATTTTCTGAGATCTGAAAATAATTGGGCTGTGAGGTGCCCTCCACTCATTTCTCCAAACTGGCTACCTATACATGATCCAGATTCACAAAATACTTTAATTGCCCCAGGTGTTTTCATTACTGATAAACATGGACAGAGGAAAAGGGGAGATGAATAGCAACAGAGATTGGCCAATGTGTTCAGAGGTTCAACTGGCAGCTGAAAGAAGATTTAGCTAAGCATCCCAAACTTGCAGAAGCATCTTTACTTATTAGCATTCTTATAAATTATCACTCTTGAGATTTGCCAATCATATGTAAAAATTCTTTGGTTTTTCTGCCTTTTCAGAATGGCCTCTAGGTTGAATTTATTCCAGGCATCCGTATGCTCAAAACATATGGAAAAGAGAAAAAAATGAATGTTTTCCAGAGTATTCTGAAATTTACTTCTAAAAGAAATATTTTCTTGTCAAGGTATTTTTAAATGGTTTATCTTCTTCACTGGAAGAAAAAATAAATTTGTGAAAAAATTTACCTACTTATATTGATTGTAAAGGAGGCTGATTTAATACTAATTATGAACAGTATAAACTCAATATTTCCTTCTAGGGCATATGGAGTTAAATATCAATTCTCTGTACTTGGAGAATTTGGATTCTAAATAGAAAAATGGATGAGTCAAGAAATATTATTTTAAATAAATAGGTAATACTACAGACTAAGAGAAAATTTCCCCTAAAAACCTTTACTGCTTCAATTTGACTTTCTGTACCTCCAATTAATGCTTTCAGAAATTCTTTCCTTCTTTCTCCATTCCCCTTTCCAAAG
The DNA here is from genome assembly GCA_004027185.1 of Glis glis. Lineage (NCBI taxonomy): Eukaryota > Metazoa > Chordata > Mammalia > Rodentia > Gliridae > Glis > Glis glis. Next base: position 29,519 of record PVJS01002972.1, on the reverse strand, counting down.
CCTTGGATCCTTCATACTGGCCCAACATCGTATGTGTTGCAGAAATGAAGTCAGCCCAACTAACTTCAGAAAAGTCTAGACTCTTGATCTGAGAGGATTGTTTGGGGGAAAAAATCTGTCATATCATCACTTGGATAGCAGAGGAGCCTTCTGGGTACCTGTCCTTCCACTCTGAGTGTATATCATCCAACGTGCCTCCAGCTGATACTGATCCTATGAACATAGATATGCCAACAGAGGTGGTCACCACTCCATTGGGTCACACTGGTAAGGGGCTGTGATTACCAGTATAATCATACTGCTCGAAGATGGTATAAGTATTTATGACATTGTATTAAGTCAAGTTTTAAAGTCAAAGACCTAAAGGACAGAACTACTAGAGTCACTGCACACAGTCATTTCAAGGAATCATGAAACTTGAGCCTGTTCAGGGAATACAGGAGGAATGCTGCTAATCACTATTGAAAACTTTATTCTATGCAGGATATAAAACTCCTGATTTTTAAGGAGTACCTGTGATGTTCGTGATGGGAGATACTCATTCCTCCCTCAGATAACTTGGGATTTTGACCTATAATTACATCTTTCAACTGTGTTCATTTACTTACTTGTCCAACAATTTCTTCAACATTCACATGTCTTACAATGAAAAGCAGAAATGAAGGCAGAATTTGAATGGTACTTATAACAAGTTGATACTTAAGGCTGAAAAACGTGTTCATATATAAAACAATCAAACAAATTTGTATACAGCTGAGCCAGTGTATTTTATAGGTCTGCTGTAGAGTGGGTACTTCTCAAGGAATGAACACCCATGGTGAATGTTCTTTTCCTTTTTATGTAGAGATGAAACCAAAGAATTTCAAATCCACTGAAGGAATCAGATAGTATGGTAATATACTAAGATAGATAATCCAAATGCTTCTGAATACAATTTCTGTTATTGGTGTCATTAAGATCTGGATGATGCTAGAAATATTTTCATAATTCTTTTCTTCCCCCAAATTACCTTAAATTTGAAGCAATCCATCAAAAAGGATACACTAAGCAAGAATTTTAGGTGGCATGAAACCAGAAGAAAAGAGAAAGGGGTTAAGAAGAACTAATTCAGAACAAGCAACAGAATAGCCTGCTGAGGCTCAGCCTCATATTACAAAGAAATTGACCACTGTGTTTTAAATTAACCTCCAAGAATAGCAGTAATTAAAAGAACTACTAGTGATCTGCTTTAAAGGGTAAAATGAAACCCTAATGCAATTCTGTATCATTTCTAAAACAAGTTTCCCTGAAAATGGAAAGCAAGATGTGCTGCAAAAGGTTCACTAATGAAACCTCTTCTCCCTCTCCTTCCCTCCCTCTCCCCCTCCCCACCCTCCCCAACTCCTTCTCAAACAACAAAGCGTCACAGTGGGGAACAGCGTAAGCACATACGTACATACATGATATGTCTATCAGGAAAGAAACCTCATTCTCACTTTCCTATTTTTTTTTCTTGTTGCACACCCTTAATAGTATCACTTGTTTCATTTTAAGAAACCTTCCATACATATTTGTAAACGAAGGTCATAGAACAGAACGGCTGGCATAATAATTCTCAAATCTGAAAAGGATAAAATTCTAAGGCCATTTCCCATAGGACTGCTGTTTCTTCGACATTGCTCTGGGTTATTCAATTAAACTAGAAGGCAGAAAAGCACCCCATGGGGCACTTAGTCCTGCCCTCCTCCTGCATCAAGTAAGCCTGGATATGCCAAGTTTCTGAGCAATTGATTCAGAACCAATTTGTGGCAAACAAATGCTCTCCCGCTACTTAGAGTGGAAGGATCTCTCCATGCACTTTTGTCTAGACAGTCTCGACTACAGGAATATAATGTGTTTGCTGGCCCTCCAGTGATTTATTAAATGCCAAATCCATACAGCATAGGCACTAAAGCTTAAGAAATGGAAAAATAGCTTACCCAGTGGACTTGTAATGACTTATTAAGATTATGTTGGCAGCAAGACTTACACAGTATCAATAAATAATAGTGATCTATCAAATAACCTTGGTTGAAATGGTAATGTTTAGAAATACCCCACTTAAAGCAGGGAAATGTACCCACTGGGGATTAGTGGCATGGAAAATATTCCCATGCACTGATGGGAAAGAATCTCAGGTCCACCACAGCTTACAATCAGTTGCCTTCAAAAAAAAAGGAAAAAAGCCCTCAAACAAAACTCAATTTCAAAAAGCAAAGGCTCACACCAAGATCTGCCCAAGAAAAAACAACCAGTACATTTTCTTCGTTTTTACTTCACAAATAAAAAATCAGGTGCTTATTGTTATTCATGTTATTCATACTTTTATATTTTCTTTTGATAATCCTATTAAAAATAGACTCCTCATGAATTTCCTAATCAAATGCTAAACACCAGCAGACATTTCAAAGAATTGTCATAGAAGGGGAAAAAGATGGAAAGATTTGCTTTACATTAAAAAGAAAAATCTTGTTTGATAATAAAAATACATTTGACAGAAGTTTGCTAAATAAAATCTTTCCATATCCTCACAGTGGAGGTATTGTGTTGCCGCAAAGTTATCAATGAAGCTCAGCTATACAACAATGAGAAAAATTTTAACTCTTTCTTTGCCAATCATACGACATACTTAAAGAAGCCCGCATATTACATAAGAAACATCACTGGAGTCCTTTCAACAATATAAATTATTCATTAAGGTACTAACGACTATTACTTTCTAGTTTATACCACTGGAAAAAGCACTACTGCTAAGAAATGTTTATTTACTTTCTTTGGAGGATGTTATTTGGAAATAATCTAAAAATTAATTAATCTTCAGGGAGGATATGTATTCTTTTCCATCAACTTGGTACAACTGAAGCAATTTTCTCAAAAATAACATATCATTGATTTTCCTAAATTTTCCTTTTGCTATTTAAACATTCGTTATGCCCGAGAATTGCAATGAGATATTTGACCGCTATGTGACATATCGTATTCCTCTGAAAGTATTCAAATTTTTCTCGCAGAAGAAACAGAGCGAGCTGTTGTGGCACTTTTGACATCGCCATTGCCTGATATCTCTCCTCCATTACAGCCACACATGTTGTCACAGTGTGTAACCACGAGAATTGGTGCCAGCTACTTTCATTGAGAATGTTCTAGGTGGCTGGCTCAAGGCACTTTGGAAATTATTCTTTTATTTACTATTCCTACAAGAATCCATTTAAAAGGCAATACTCCATGAGACTAGATGAGGTTATCAGAAGAACCAAAATTCAAAACTACACTGGGTTAAACTCCAGAGTGTGTATAGCTTCGGTTCTCCTGTCCTATAAAACCAATTTTTAAGTCACTCATTCTGCAAACCTTTATTACAAAACTAAATTTGACCAAAATTCTAACAAATTAAATTTGAGCTTCTAAAACAGGAAAATGGTGTTAATTTAGATGAATGGATTATGAAATTATGGAATATGCACACAGTGGAATTCTACTCAGCTATAAAGAAGAACACTATTATGTCATTTGCAGGAAAATGGATGGATCTAGAGAATATTATGCTAAGTGAGATTAGCCAGTCACAAAAAGTGAAGGGTCTTATGTTTTCTCTCTTATGTGGAAGCTGGAGAGAAATCGGGATACAAGAGGGATTCCAGATAAATGAGGAGAAACCCCAGTGTAGCGAGGGAGAGGGAAGACTTGATGAAGGAAACACTACAATTGACACTATGAACATATACAAAATTATCAATGCCAATCTCAATATTGCATATGGGGAAGGGGGCAGCTCACCAAGTACTGTGTGCATGTATGTCCCTATCACTCTGAACGACATTATGATGTGTGATTACCAATAAAAATATATTTAAAAAAGAAAATTGTGTTAATTTAGTTATCTTAAGTATAGACAGTCAAAATGAATATTTGATTGCCTTTTTCTGCTGTTAAAAGAGATCAACATTAGGAAACAACCATTTTAGTTTAATTTTTAGAACTTTAGATTTTAAATATAAATTAGATTTAAATTTTAGCCAGTGGTGGGATAGGAAAAATGAAACTTGTGTTCCAAAATATTTAGACATTCATTAGAAATGATATCAGTATCACCTTTTTTAAAAAAAAATGGTCTTCTGTATAATGCAAATAATAAAAAAATTGATCATTTTAAGGTCACATCATAAAAGTCCATATTCCTGGTGGAAATGTGTTATGAATGTTAGTTACCGGTTGACTAAGTTTGGATTTTTATTCATACAGTATTTCTTGAGAGGCTGAGACATCTGTCAATATCCTCAGACAACTGATGAACGCTGACCTACACAAAAGCACACACATCACTGTGAAGTTTCAGATCCTTTGTGATAATGAGAAGCAGGTTTCAAAATAGCACTTAGCTCCTCAAAGCAACATTGCTAGAGCATAGTACAGCAGCGTCTTCAAAATAATTCCCAACATCTACTCCTATTCTCAGCCAAAAGCACCATTCGGTGTAAGTGCAGAATCAATTCATTTCCATGTGTGCAAACTCTCAATCCATTTATCATCTAGGTAGGCTTTCTCCTGGAGCTCCCACCACAATCTGGAGAAAACAAAGATAGAAGAAAACATGGGACACCCCAACAGAAGATCACTCAAAGGAGAGCCATGTCAGGGATCCTCAGGATAAAGGAGAAGGAGAACCCCAACATACTGTCCAGGCAACAGGGCCAGAAAAGTAAATCAATTAACCATACTGAGTGAAAATTACACAACTGGGGAAATTTGAAAGCAAACTTGTGGTAGATACAAAGAAAATTGAGCAAACCTAATCCCAATTTTCAATCTAAGGAAACAAAAACAAAAATGGAAAGGTAAGTGAATGATATTTTATATTTTCTCTGCCTCAGTTATGATTAGCACTTGCATGGTCCTCAGAATGGAAGCCTTAAAAATGGTCAAGCCAAAATTAAGATTTAACTAAACTGACAGGTTGGAACAGGAAGTATTTCTGTGTGTGGTTAGGGGCTAAGTTTCCAAGATTTCACATATAAAAATACAGAACACCCAGTTAAATGTAAATCTTAGATAAACAACTAATAATTTTTGTGTAATTATGTCCCAAATATTGAAAGGATAGGGGTAGAGGAGTAAAAACAGCTACATCCTCATCCTCCATAGTACAGAATGAAAACTAAAAACTCAACAGTAGTAGCATTATAAATCCCATAAATAGATGCCACAATATTTTAAATCAGTTGCTTTTGAGAGCAAAAAATTACGAGAAAGGAGGTGAGGGGTGTACTGTTTTTTACACCATGCATTTTTAACACTTTTACTCTTTCTGTGCATTTAGACTTTGATTAAAATGTAAACCAACTTGTTTAATAACTGAAGCAAATATTACAAAATGTCATAATTTGGAAAAACAGGGTATTAGGTGTTCACTGTATAATTCTCAATATTTGGGGCTCAGAAAGAATCAGAGGTAACCAAGGAAATTTCAAGAAATATTTAAAGAACATTGATTGGTAAGGTTTCCATATTGTTGAAGTATTTGTAGTTATGGTGGTGAAAATTATGGGAGAATCTGGAGACATGTCTTTTTATTCATTCCTTCCTTCAACAAATACTTATTGTGCACTTATTATGTTGGGAAAGCAGGCCAAGTTACAGAAAATATACTTGCTAAGTCACCAAACAGCAAATATAGAAAGAACAACTCAACAGCCCGTTACCCAAATTTCAGTCTATTCAAGATAATTCACTACCTAACAAGTCATTCCTCCCTCTTCTCAAAGATCTTATAACCTTATACATTCTTGAGCACAGGAATGGCTTAGAAACATTCTGAAGATACTCACACACTCTCATGGATCTTTGAGGTGTCCTTCCCAGTCTAACGGTCTCTATAACAGTATCTGAGATGGAGCTCAGGAAACATTTATTAAAGGAGTAAATAAAATTAGTCAATCAATAAATGGTTATGAATAAACTATATCTTGCAATCTCTGACAGTTTTCTTTATTGGACAGGAAAAAATAGAGTTAGACCAACTATGAGGCAATTAAATTAATCTGTCAATTAAATTAAATTAATCTGGTGATTAAATTAACTGTCATTTAAGTCATTTTATTTAATTACTAAATATTTTTATTTATCATTAAAATAATTTATTAAGAGCCGGGCATGGTGGTGCATGCTTGTAATCCCAGTACTTTGGGAGGCTGAACCAGAGGATCCAGGTTCGCCGCCGGCCTCAGCTACTTAGTGAGGCCCTCTGCAACTTAGTGAGACCCTGTTTCAAAATAAAGAATAAAAAATAGGGCTGGGGGTGTAGCTCGGAGGTAGAATGCCCCTGGGTTCAATCCCAGTACCACCAAAAAAAAAAAAGAATAAAAAATAGGGCCGGGGGTGTAGCGCAGAGATAGAATGCCCCCGGGGTTCAATCCCCGGTACTACAAAAAAAAAAAAATTGGGCTAGGGGTGGAAAAAAAAATAGGGCTGGGTTCAATACCCAGTGACCAAAAATAATAATAATAATAATAATAATAATAATAATTTATTATGTAATTATCAGTACATGATAAATAATGACAAGTAAATAGAGAGCCCAGAACATGGCTTAAAGAAACAGATAATAGGACTTGCTAGAATAAGGGAAAGGAAAACTGGAGAATCCAAGGTATAATTCAGAGAGCATTAAGCCCAGTAGCCTGGAAAACAGGAAGTCCCACTGAGGAAAACAGAAATATGAAAAAAGAACCAGCTGTGGGGGAAGGTAAGAACTCGATTTTGTGCATATTAATTTACCTAGCATATCTGTGGCCCAGCGACAGTCATGCCTGAGGCATCTCAATTTTTAAAAAATGTAAATGTGAAAAGCAGACAGGCACTTCCTGCTCTTTGTCGCCTGAAATATCATCGATTTGATTTCCTGAAAGTCTCTTTTACACAACTCTATTTGACATTCTGGCTCCTTCGTCAGCTCATTTATCAGGCTCAGCCATCACTTTCGGGGCGGTGGAGGGCTGAGCCTCCCACCGTAAAGCAGGTAAATGCAGGGTGGGCTCGCCTATGCAGGAGTGCCATCTAGTGGTCAGAAATGTCACGTTCAACCAGACTGCACACAGGAATAGAATGGGGCAACAGGACCAATCAGTTTTAGTTTCCAATTTCCAGGTGCACTGTAAGGGAAAAAAAAAAATCTACCTCTCATTGTCTAGCTATGATTTTATGAGATCATATACAATCACAGGGCTTATCAGTGAAGTCCACTGTCTTCTTCATTGTATCCATGTCAAATGAGATGGGCATGGTCTAATGGAGAGAACAGGGAAATCGGCACAGCTCTATTGTGTTTCAATGTTTTTCATATTGGGTGAAGAAAGTGTACTTTTAGCTACAAACATCATTTTGGATATCTTTATATAATTAAGGAAAATCTTCACAAATAACTAACTTGTAAATTAGCTCACAAATACCCCTTTTCTTAACCATCTTAAACATACACTTTTCATTTGATTTTCTGTATACACCTGACTCACTCGTAAAGCACATTAAGTTGTCCAATGCCCAAAGTCATCTCTTTATCTCAGAATGGCCAGGACATTTTGTCAAACCTTCATAACTATTTGTGTACATGTCTTATCTCCCTTGCTGGGCTTTAGCTTCTTGAGGCCGAGTTCACTTCTGATTCGTGTGTTAAAAGCTCCAAAAAGCTGATTGCTGAACAGCGTTCTAACATCAGGGAGCCGAAGCCTCCTATCAGCATCCAGTGCAAGCTCTGGACTTTCCTGCCACTAAATATACATCCTGCAGATACATGCAAAGTTTTGCTCACGGTCTCGGGGACTTCAGTCACTCCTTGAAGCCCATTAACATGCTGCCCAGGTAAAGAAATCCTGATCTAAAGCAAACTCCTGGAAGACTGGCTACTCACAAGTTGGGCAGAACAGGTGCATGTGGAGATGCAGAGTAGAGCTTGTAAAAACTAACTTCCTATGTAGTGCTACCAGAAATGAAGATCCTCTTTCTGCTGACTAAAATTAGAAAAAGGCACAGGTGAATGCCTCAAATCTGTGGGGATGAATGAAATGTGGAAATGCCCCATGCAAGGGCCAGACATGCCCAAGATTGCTGCTCTTGCCATGATCCTGAGAAAGACCTGCCCCTCTCCCAGCCCCAGGATTTAGGGCTCTCTGCTATCCTAGTTTTCTGGCATAAGTATTAAAAGAAAATATTTCCACCTATACTTGGCAACATTCTAATTTTTCTATAGCTCGCTCTCTCTCTCTCTCTCTCTCTCTCTCTCTCTCTCTCTCATACAATTTAAGCAAGGAAAATGTCCAAAGTACAAAAATAGATTCTTTACCCTAAATATGGTCAGGGGTTGATTGATTTTGCCATCTTAGCCCTCCCTCGAGTCCCCCTTCTCCATCCGAGAGCACAGATGGCATCCTCAGCTCTGTTTCCCCCCTTCCTTTCAAGACAAGAGCAAGATTAAAAAACTGAGTAGCATCTTGACCATGTGCACAAGAGCTGACTCTGGGTGGACAGCCCTCCCTGGCGAGGTGAGAAAGGCTCTGCCCGCCCCTCCTGAGCCCACATCAGGACGTCAATAAATCATAGACCCCTGCTACCCACTCTGCGGGACGCGTCCTCCCTTTCTCATGGAAGGAAAAGTATCTTTGCTCCACAGGAAATTTTGATCTCCCATAGTGGTTTTCAATAAGGCTTTTAAAATATATATATCTGTTTTCACAGCATGGTCCAAATACAAACATTTCATTAGAAGTTAGGCAAATAAAGTTTTGAGAGTTTGCAGGAAGAACATAGCAGCAAACTCCACTTGGAAGTTGTTGCATGTGGAGAATGGATACCGAGGAAACACAAAGGTCAGAGCCCTGGGCCCTCGTGTGATTCTCAAATAACCAAGGCCAAGCTACAGGAGAGATGCTACGACAAGCCCATCCCAGAGGGACCTCAAGTTCCACATCCAATGGGGGTTGCATTTTAGACTGCACGCATATCAGTGCTGATGCTGTTAGGTAAACAATCATCTCAGAAATGGGTAAACCAAAGACAAAAAAAAAGTTACGAAGGCATCCAAGAGGAGACTTAGCAGCCAGCTAATGAGGAGTCGAGGGGTCAGACACAAATAAGTAGAGGAGAGTAAAACCAGGCCAACCAGAGTGGGGACAAAGGCAAGATCATTCCTACCTGGCCTGACACCAGCACTAACATCTTCAAATAATGTCCAACCAGCCTGAGAAGGTTCAGATCCGTGTGTGGTACTAAGACCTAGTGCTGCAGTTCTACCCCAAAATGATTGATCAGCAAGAGGCCTCGAAGAAAACCGTGAATAAACAATGGGAGTTCTTCCAGCCTTAATGTGACCACCAGGCCGTATGCTAAGTTCTGAAGACAGGGTTTCTCAGTTGACACTGTGGGTTCAAAACCTCTTTGCAATGGGGACTGTCCAATGCATGGGACCTTTAGCAGCATCCCGGGCCTCTTCCCACTCTGCCACTTGTATTCCCCCCACCCCCAGTCATGACAAGCAAAAATGTCTCCCAGCATCACCAAATGACTCTGGGGGAAGGGGGGAGAATTGCCTCTCTTGAGAACCACCACTTTAAAAGTATGTTTTATGACAACCAAATACACTGAAACAATGCCCTGATTTTTTGTGACTCTTTCCCTGTGTGCCCTCCTGAACTTGACTGTGCACGCAGCTCTTTATCCTGCTCTCAGTTTGCTCTCCATCTGATGCTTTGGCCTCGGCATTTTAAACCTCTGCTTGCCTTGAGCTTCACCTTTATCTAGGATTTAACACACAATGGGCAAATCTCAATCAATATCTTCTCACCTGAGCCTCAGACTCTGCCTTTCCTTCCCCTAAAGCCAAGCACTGAGATGCAGGGCTGCTTCTCCAGTACCCAGTACTGTCTCCTGAGACCCTAGTGACCCAGTAGCAGACCCTCTCCCCAAGACAGGGACTCTGACAAGAGCCAGCTGAAATACAGCTCTCCAGGTATCAAAGGAAGGGACAAAGCTGTTCTTACCTTATTCCTGGGGATCCCAGAGGCTGACAGAGTTGTGTTCCCCTTCCTAAACCCTCTGCTGGGGAGACTGAGGTAGTGAGGTAGCCCCTCCCCCACTGTCTGCACACGTACTGGAGCCAAGGCCCTGTGGAAAGGACTAAAGGGCTCCCTCCTCCCCAAACACCCCAATAGTCAACCTGCCCCTCCTCTCTGCTCAATGGGCTCTGCCCAGCTCTACACCTATAATTTCCCTATTTGTGGATTAGCTTATCCACCGCCCTCTCAGAAACTTTTCTGGGCGTAAGGACACATTGCCTGCTCCTCAAAGGACCTACATGGCAACCTGTCCTTTTGGCCTGTCATGCAAGTTTACTTATTCAAAAATCCTTCTTGTTGTTGGGAGTTAATTGTTTGTTTGTTTGTTTGTTTGTTTGTTGTTTTGGGTACTGGGGTTGGTACCAGGGACATTCTACCTCTGAGCTACACCCTCAGACTGTTTGGTTTTTTTTTTTTTAATTTTGAAACAGGATCTCACTAAATTGCCAAGGATCTCACTACATTGCTGAGGCTGGCTTTGAACCTAGGATCCTCCTGTCTCCCAAGTACTGGGATTACAGGCATGCAGCACCATGCCCAACTCAAAGGACCTTTTTTATTAGACACTTTTCTAATATTGCAAGTAAACATGTTCCATATTACCAAAATGCAGCCACTCAGTGATTTACTTCACCAGATTCTAGAAGACATATTTTCTTACTATAATCTCACTCCTTGGCCTTCGCTCCACTGCAAATGCCCTCCCCTATCTTCTTCCAACTCTGCCATGGGTTGTGTGTCACTGTGAAAGTTGCTTCATTTCTTTCTGCTTCAGTTCCCTACATCAATGTGAAAGATAAAAGTAAGTTTTGTTTCCTTTTCAGAGATAGATCTTTGGGGGTTAATATGGAAGCATAGTGAAATGCAATAAAATTTACCAAAAGTCTAAAAGTATTTTCCTCTCTAGCTAGGTTAAAAAAAGGACCTTCAATTCAATAATGCATGATATTTTATTGCAGATAGAAAAATATACATAATGCAAAACTGGTGGTGGAACTTTAATAGAGCAAAAGACCTTCTTAGCAACCAGAGGTATCAGTGATGGAAAAGTCAGGTTATGAGTGAGGAGCCCCCCACAGTGAAGTTCTTTAAGGAAAGAGCTTATGGCAAACGTTGGGGGGGTACAGCCAGGATTTGGGGGTTGAGCAGAATATGGAAGTGAGTGACCTCTAAAGTCCTCTGTGGATCTACAATTCTCATGGGACTTCTCTTTGGTCATCAATGAATATTCATTTTAATCTAGGATGAACAGTTTATTTACAGTGGAAGGCTTATCTTCCAAATGAGATGTTTTAATTATTAGTTTAAAATATCCTCTTTGCCAATGGAAGTGAGAGCTAGAACTGATTTTTTTTTTTGCCCTATATTTAGAAGGCTAAGGAAGGCTAGTGTGAAACTTACAAGAAAGAGGTACATTTGCTTTACTTTCAAATCCATCCCAAGAATCGGTGCTGGAGACTTTTCTATGACCAGCACTGCCCATCTGGGGCCCAGGAATCCACTCACTGTGTCAGGGTCCTTCCAAGATGACAAGGACCATGATGGCACCTTAGACGGAGCTCAGGGAGTTCAGGGCACTGAAGAACATTGATTCTATTTCAGAATTTTTAATTTTTAAGACCCTTTTCCCAACAAAATGTCTAACACAGCAAAAGACTCAGCTCTCAAAAGCATTGTTCCTATTTTAAGTCTCCTCTTTGCATCTCTGTTTGTCCTCAGGGCAATGTGAATACTTAGAAGAGCATGAAGGAAGGGTCACATACAAGAAAGTACAAAGATTGACACTGCCAGAGATCCTGCTACATATAACTGCATTATATAAGACAGTTCTCCTAATGGCAGAGGACTGTCATTCATAGAACAGTTTGGCACTTTGGGGGTGGTTAAAGACATGTCTTTAAATAATTTTGTGAAAGATCCAGCAAAGAGAAAGAACAAAATGGTGTGATATCAACCCTGTTAGTAAGATTGGCTTCACTTAACAATGTAGGTCAGGTCAGAAAAGACCAGAAAAGCTGCAGGTGGCTGCCTTCCAAGTGTTAGAAATTATTGGTGCCTTTTTTAAAAGCATGAGCTATGTTTTGAAAGTAAAAATGCTGCTTCTATAATTAATAAGATATTTATTCAGTTATATGCAGCCTCTCACCAGACCTTTAAGTACTAGATTTTTTTTTCATCTTATTATTAGACTACAGAGGGAATAATGGTAAGCTGATAAAATGCTCTGTGGAATTTAGTATTCTTTTATCTGTCCTTTCCGGCCTTCAGTTTACCCATTTTTTTTGATCTCTCAATAGCTTAATTACATGTGAAAAGAATCCAAATAACACACTTGTGTTATAGCATATTAGAATTAAATGAAGAGAAAAACTTTCATTATGTGGTTTTATTGTTATTCATTTGTACATTCATTTGACAATACTGACTCAAGCTGCTGTGTGTTCTCTTAAGCTCCAAGTACTTTATATCCCAGAGCATCATCCAAGAAGCTGCATAATTAAAAGAAAAGATAGCCTTTTCCTAATACTATATAGAGATGGCATAATCTCAACAGGTTCTATATTCTCCATTAGGAAGCCATCTTAAATAAATGATACCATAAATGATACCCTTTTCTTTATGAATGAACCAATTCTTACCATTGTAGTACCTAATTGGGCTCAAAACATCAAAATTAAAGGCAAATTGTTGGTTAGATAAATCCATTACATATGAAACTAACCATTAAAAATGAAAGCACACAGCCAGGCGTGGTGGCACACGCTTGTAATCCTAGTACTTGGGAGGCTGAGACAGGAGGATCTCAGGTTCAAGGATAGCTTCAGCAAGTAGTGAGATTCTCATCAACCTAGTGAGACACTGTTTGAAGAATAAAAAAAATAAAATGGGGCTGGAGGTGTAGCTCAGAGGTAGAATGCCCCTGGGTTCAGTCCCCAGTTCTGCAAAAAAAAAAAAAAAGAAAGAAAGCACACACCAAGACCTGTATGCATGCTTGCCTTAAACCTCACTAAGATATATAATTACAATGCACCAAATTAAAAAAAAAATGAAAGCAAAACCTAAACAAGTCAATGGCTTAAAGAATTATCTCACTTTATTAAAACACACACCACAAACCAGTTAAATTCAAGGGAAAGTTTAAAGAATCTAGCCACTCCAACAACCATTTTCTCACCATCAACTGAAACCTTACTCTGTGCGATTCTAAGAGGAACTAAGTCTTAACGGAAGAGCATCAGAGTTACTTTGATCCTGGAAATAGTCCATCCTTGTTCTGAAATAGGTTTGCCCTTATGACTCTGCTCCCAAGGTAGGCTTTTCTGGCATAAGTAAATTTAGCTTTATTTCTGGAACAAGTAGTCTTTCTTCATAAGTGTCACACTGAGCCAGGCTGATTTAGTTTTCTGTCTTCTTTATACCAGCCTTAGCAAGTTTCAAAATATATGGCCATTCAAAGCAAGCTCTATTGCCAGCTTTTCTCGTTTGTTTTCACTTATCAAAAAGTTAGAAGAACCATGTGAGGCCCAAGTTCTTCAGGCAAACAAAGTCAAGGTCAGAATTGACTGGTTAGTGGGGTGTTATTAATAAATGCAGATGTGCAAGCTCCCGATCAAGAAATTAGACCAGAACTTGTAGACTGGAAATTTTTCACTAAAATTGAAAATGGATAAACCCCAAAGCTCTCTGAGCAAAGAATTAATGGAATAAGAATCATACCCAAACAAAGTCTCCAAATCACTGCCTTCCTTGAAGATAGATTTAAAATATGCTATTTCCACAAGGTGATTTTAATTTATCCTGGCATATCTACTAGTAAAGAAAAGAGGTTAATATTAAGGTCACTACAAAGCAAATGCTTTCATTCCTTGAGTATTTTAAGCTTCCCATCCTGACCCGATTGTTATATATGTCTGTGTCTGGGTTTTATGTCTTCCTTTGTATATCTGCGTAACTCCAAGTTCTTTTTCACAAAGGCTCTGGCTGATGTCGTTCATGACATTCTGTGGTGGAGATTTATTCCCTGACCTTATACTTTGGAAAGGACAACCTGAAATACTCAAGAAATTGTGGGCCTTAGTAGATTATACTATGAGTTATTTCTCTTCCCCAGAGGAAGTATTGCCGACCAAAAGCAGAGGCCAAAGGAGTCTCCCCTGATTGCCAATATTCCTGCAGAGGGGTCATCTGGGCAGGATACCAGTTTAGAATTCAATTTGAGGCTGCGATGGTGGTCCTGATACAGAGAGCTTTGGTAACTTTTTTTTTTTCGTTTTTCAAAACCTTGTGATGCATCAGAAGACACTGAATCTAAAAAGGCGAAACGTAAAATTAACAACTAGTGCCTAACACTTCAGTGTATACCTTGTTTGGCTTTTTAAAAAATATTACAAGCAAAGATAATTCTCTTAAAAAAGTTTCCAAATTATACTCAAACTGAATTTTTAAGACTTAATTCATGTTTAAAATATTTTGACATTCTGATCGCATTGTTATTTATGTATCCTATTATTTATATACAATAGGAGTTGGATTAAAGCCACACTTAGCACTGGCTAATTGACTAAGGCTAATAGAAATTGTGTTTATTTTTAATTCCTTAACTAAGTACTGCTCTGTGATGATTTCTTAACATCGACATGAAAGTTGTACCACTTAATTTCTCTGGTGTGATGTCTTCTTTAATAGTTATCCAATTGCTAGTTACTACATGCCTTCTGTGAGCCATGCACCGACTCAGACACTGGAGGTGCTGGGCTCTGCAAAGCAGGGATCTTAACTCTCTCGGGCAAACACAGTCAGTGTTTGGAGTTAAAATGGATGCTCCAACTATAAATTCAACCCTAAATCAATCTGGCATGTGTTATTCTATTCTCACTCTTTCACTTTCCAGAGGATGATCACAAAAGAAACCACCAACCACCCCTTGGTAATGTGTGTCCCTCCCTCGGCCTCCTCGCTTGTCTCCATGGCCTTGGGGCCCAACTTGACCAAAACACAGCTTTAACTGCTCCCTAATAAGCTGCCCCCAGGACCCCAAATCCATCTCGCCCTGGCTGCTCTCCTGAGCTCCAGACCTATACACTCAAATGCCTCCTGTTGTTCTATAAAGAGCTCACCCTACATGGCCCAACACTGAGCTGCTATGGGACCCACAAACTCACTCTCCTCTAGAAGAGCTCACCTCATGGAACACACCACCAGCACAGGTAGGACCAGAAATGAGTCATCCT
>PVJS01002972.1:0-14067 GCA_004027185.1 Glis glis | reverse complement strand
CATATTTAGAATCAAGGACATACCTGTATTTCTTCCCGTTATAACTTATTGTAGTTTTATGTCTTCTTGGAATTCTGTACTTATTAAACAGAGATAAATGGAGCTCCCTTTTGTTTTAGAACATTTGGTTTTCCATTTTCACTAGTCAAATGTCGGATTCAGATGATTAATCTACTGACAGAAGACAATGGTGAATACTCAAATTGCAGCCAAGATGTTAAGTAAAGACCAGATAAACCTGAGACATTCTGCATCGGAAGATGCTGCCAGCTCCCAAGAAGAGGAGGCATCCAAGGATGGATTTAGAACACAGATCTCCCCACTTTCATTATGATAAAGACTTGATTACTTGCTACAGATATAGATTATTCTAATGATGGAGAAAGAATGTGAAATTAGCTGAAGAAGAGAAGAGCATGTAGTACAACAAACCTTGGATGGTATTTAATCAAATAATAATCCATTTGAGCTAGGTTAAAGACCTTGCTCCCCTTGCACAGCTGATATCACAGCTAAATAAAACTATAAACCAGACAGGGCTCTGTCTTCTCTTCCCTCCCCTAGGATTCCAGAGGACTACATATGAAGAGCCTGCTGATATCTGCAATTTTCTTTATCAAGACTTCTGTTTATGTCCATTTCTTCTCCACCAGCTTAGTCTCGGGCATAGTCAGTGGTTCTTTTTCTGCCACCTGCACTTCTGCTAGAGACTTGTAACTGGTCTCTCTCTTCTCAAATAAATTGTCCACATTTTGTATTTATCACAAATTATAAATACGCATACATATAGATTTACTTCTCTACTATCTCTACTTCCAATGCTTGCCCTCAAGTTCTGTGAGAGACTAGCTATACTTCAGAAAAAAATACAAAGTTTTAGATAGTGTGTACTGAATGAATAAATGAATGATACTGTCGACATAGCATTTCTTAAATTCAAACCTGGCCTTCCCAAGTCTCAACTCTTCTCTGGCTTAGTAACATCCTCTGTAAATGAGGTTCACAATACTATCTACCTCGAAAGTTGTTAGGAGGCTTTATAAAGCAAAATTCATATATATGAAGCAGTTAAACAATTTCTACCACATTGAAAGAAGTCAATAAGGTACAGCTATTCAAGTTTATTATTATTATTATCATTGTTATTATTTAACTTTCCTTAAAATTTGAGCTAGGTTAAAGACCTTGCTCCCCTTGCACAGCTGATATCACAGTTAAATAAAAATATAAACTAGATAGGGCTCTGTCTTCTCTTCCCTCCCCCAGGATTCCAGAGGACTACATAGGAAGATGCAGTCTTGTTTACAGTGACCATGGCAAGGCATGTCAAATTCAGCATGATCAAGGACATGAACGATTAGGTACCATCCTTCTGCTTTACAGAATGACTGGCAATTCTTTCTCTCACCGCATGTCTTTGTTAGAACGGCCTTCCACTTTACTGGCTTTTTAATCCATACTCATTCTTCAGAATATTTTCAGGATTCCCAACTCCAAGAAGACTACTGAGCTCCCTCTCGCCTCCCTCTTCCAGGCTGCAAGTGTGTTCTGTGTTGTACTCATCCAAGCACTGATGACCACTGGCACTCCTAGACATACTGGAGATGTTCCTCAAATACATAATTAAATAAAACCCATTGATAACCTTGGATATTGTTGACCTTCTGCTGACAGATTGAAATCACAACAATGTAAAAACTCAAATACCGTATTAGGCACACCTGTTATTAAAATCACCTGGCCATCTTCAATTTGGTTGTCTGTTGCTTCCCTGTCATCTATATCCCTCTTTTTCTGGCCCATCCCGACCACTAGTGCCACCAAATTTCTGTCATTGCTAACTTGAAGTATCTTTGTTATCTCTTTTGCTTGACCTCCAATTCATGCCTTTAAGATATCACCTCGTACTTAAATGGAATTTCCCCCAAACAAAAACACTCTCCTCCTTATTGGGAATTCTTATAACTTATGCCTAGAAAATAATCATGCATACCTTGCTACAAATGAATGATAGAGACTGGCAGCTAAATTAGCAGCGATTCTGCCTCCAATGAAGGCAGAGTCCGGGGTGGGGGGAGGTTAACGCTACTCTGCACCAAGAAATAGAAGAGGAGTGTTTAAGACTTTAAGAAATGTCATAATAGACAAAGCAAAAGAGACAAGGAAACTGAAGAAGAGGGACAGCATATGGGGTCAAGAAGGGTGCAGGAAAGTGAAAGTCCAAAGGTATAGCTGCAAAGGTGCAACCAAAGGAACCATCTGCCTCTTTCTTCACCAATTCCTTCATGGGACCCAAAACATGAAATAAATTGGAAAATTGTATGTTGTAAACAAGACTTGAAAAATGTCATGTTATAGACACAGTTGAGGTATGTCTCTAAGTCACATGAGATAGGGAGAAACTTACAAGCAATTCTGGGGGAGTTGGAAGATCTATTTAAAGTATTTACAACTATATTTGTTTGAAAACTGTATTTTTTATACAATTAATCAATAGCCATCTTGATGTCCACATTTCAATCTGGTCTGTCTTCTGTGGGCTCTTTTCAATCATTCTTAGATTTCTTCATTCTCTTCATAATCTTATTCACAATGTAAAAATAATGACTTAGTGTAGTTACAAGAATAGAATATTTTCTAACATTTTAATGTTATGCAAAATGATTACCCAATACAGTATGTATTGTTGTAATTGGAACCAAGTTTTCAAATATGAATACACATCCTACTTTTCCTATACTTGGTTCCACTTTCACAGTAAAAGGAATATAGCCAGGCGCAGTGGCGCAGTTCCATAATCCCAGTCCTTGGGAGGCTGAGACAGTAGGATCACAGGTTTGAGGCCAGCTCACCAATTTAGGGAGACCCTCAGCAAATTAGTGAGATCCTGTTTCAAATAAAAATAAAATGGGCTAGAGATATAGCTCAGAGGTAGAACACCTCTGGGTTTAATCCCCAGTACCAAAAATAAGAGGAACATAATATTTCTCTTTTCAATTTTAAAATTGACATTTTTCCCTGGGAAATATTTTTAAACAAGTTAATCAATAGTCTCTGTAGAGAGGAATAACAAACTCTGACTCAGGACATGGAAAGGGTTTCCCATAATAAATTATGATGATTAGGACTACTAGACAAACTGCTTCAGTTCCTGTAGCAAATTCAAATTCTCCCCAGCTCCTCTCATTAATCAGACTGCTTACCTGGCTTTATCATTAATGCCAGGCCTTCCAACTTGGTGCTAAACCAATTAATAAATAATTTAAATCAGAAGCATGTTTAAAATTCTCTCACAGTATTCTACAGTAACTGAGATAAAAGAACCTAAATATGTAATCCTGCATTAATTTCATAAGTTTGTTTGTAAAAGTAATTGATTATTTCTGACAAGTTTTCTTTTCTTTTTTTTTTTTTTTTGCATACTGGGGATTGAACCCAGGGGCCTTCTACCTCCAAGCTATACCCCCAGACCTATTTTTTATTCTTTATTTTGGAACAGGGTCTCGCTAAATTGCAGAGGGCTTCACTAAGTAGCTGAGGCTGGCCGGGAACCCGGATCCTCCTGTCTCAGCCTCCCAAGTACTGGGATTACAAGGGTGCACCACCACACCCGGCTTGACAGTAAGTTTTCTGAAGCGAATGCTACCTTTTCTCTTACTTAATACCCCTTTCCTCATGCAACAGAGTGTGTTATCTGAAGAGCTTAATGAAAGATGTCCTTGGGATGAAAAATATCTTATGAAACCCACATTCACCCTGCCTGAAAGACTGTTCTTGAGTTTTTTAATCTATCATATCAACCTCTCAATATTGGTGGTGACAGAGGATAAAACTTGCAAAGATCCTGAAACAAAAATAATAAGTTGAAATAGGTGAAACTTGATTAGCTCCTTCTTCACTGATGTTGTGAATGGAGAAGTAACAAAGGCACCCATTGATCATTTCCCCATGACTTGCAGGTAGATGTTTCCAAAAGATCATCCACACAAAATTCCAGACAATCTACATGCCAGGAATGATAGTGAAAATAAAGGATTTTGTTTAGAAAGTGTGGGGCACTGTCAACTGCTGAGAACAGAGTCTGTGATTATCCATACTCCAGTTTTCTTCATAACCAAACTGCCACTAGTAGCTATTTAGATCCCTACTGCCATTATAAAATGGTTGCCCTGGCTGGGTATCTGCTCATAGACTTTGGTATATATGATAATCATCTTTTAGAATAAAATCTTCATTTGATTCATTCTACTGAGAAAAATTTATCTTAGACATTACTTGTTACCCAAGGGCAATTCACACCCCAATCCCCAATGTATACACACACAAACAAAGGTCTTTCTGATTAACTGTAGTAGCCATGTGCCTTAGGAGAGTCTAGATCCCTTTATAGGCCTAACTGTTGATACTGGGGATGGGGGTAAATCATAATTAATCTAAATCAGTCATGGTAATTCTTTCTTTTTTTTTTTTTTGACGGTACCAGGGATTGAACCCAGGAGCATTCTACCTCCAAGCTCCACCCCCAGCCCTATTTTTTTTATTTTTTATTTTGAAACCGGGTCTCACAAAGTTGCGGAGGGCCTCACTAAGTAGCTGAGGCTGGCCGGGAACCCGGATTCTCCGGTCTCAGCCTCCCAAGTGGGATTACAAGCGTGCGCCACCACGCCTGGCTAGTCATGGTAATTTTGTTCTTCTTGGCAGAGATGGACTTTAAAATGGACATATGATAGAACATAAACAAGGATGACATGAAGGGAATATGCTACAGTAGTCCTGGAGGAAATTTCCCTTACTTTAAAAATAAGATACATCCAAGGGAACAATTCTTCTTTCTGCCTTTGAAATTTGTAGTGATGCCAGGAGCTGCTGCAGCCATCTTAAAACAATGAGGGTAAAGTCCGAGGATAAGATGCAGATACACTGAAGATGACAGAGCAGAAAGTTGGAAATCTGAACTCGTGATGGCATTAGCAAGCTGTCTGGTGGGGTGACCTTGAAACCACTTCCTCTCAGGGCTTCCACTGGTGTGAGATGATAGACATCATTATTCGCCGAGCTGTTTTTGTTATAATAAATTTATTTGTAGTGAAAATCATCTCATCTGATCAAACGTCCAAGGTCTTTTCCTCAATATCTTCCAAAGACACTGTTTTCCTCAAGAAAAAGGACCCATATAATGTATAATAAAATAAAGTACAAATTAAACCAATCAAAACAATCTCATACCCTGGCTTTCTGACTTAGTAATGCTACTTGTCCTTGTAATGTTATGAAAAGACTTAGAATTGTCTTCTAGACATACACAGTACGTATTCACTCACAGAATGTATTCACAGTACCCAGGATGGCATGGAGATAAAGACCTCAGCTTCTGGATTCAAGGAGTTAGGGATCTGGTCCTGGCTTTGCCCCTCCCTACCTATGTAAGTTGAGTAAAACAACAAAACCTCTGGAAGCTTCATTTCCTTTATCAGTACAGTGAGGATAAAGATGATACTTCTCTGGGTTAAAGTTGGCATGATGAGCTAATTTGTGCACCTGGTCCCACACTTAGCATATGATAATGATTCAATAAATATTAACTACAAAAATGTAATAATTAAGCTGGGCATGGTGGCTCACGCTTGTAATCCCAGTACTTGGGAGGCTGAGACCGGAGGAACCGGGTTCACAGCCAGCCTCAGCTACTTAGTGAGGCCCTCTGCAACTTAGTGAGACCCTGTTTCAAAAATAAAGAATAAAAAATAGGGCCGGGGGTGTAGCTCGGAGGTAGAATGCCCCTGGGTTCAATCCCCGGCACCGCAAAAAAAAAAAGTAATAATTACGCAAACACCAATAATACAAAGAAATAAGAGTTTAGGTCCTCAGTGTGCCAAAAATATCAACTTATGAAACACAACTAGGTAATTTTAGTCAGGTAGTTTTATTCAGAAATAAGTCAAAGAAACTTCAGGAGGACTTGTGAAAGAAGTCAAAATCCAGTTTTCCTCTCAAACGGGCAAGATCGGGGCTGTAGTTTGGATCTCAAGTGTCCCCCAAAGAGCCCTGTGTTAAAGGCTTGATCCCCAGCCATGGGGGAGATCTCATGGAGCCTTTAGGAGGTGGGGCCTAGTGGGAGGTCGGAAGTCACTTGGGGGTGGCTACTGGGACCCCGCCCCTTCCTGTTTCTCCCAGCTTCCTGGCTGCCATAAGGTAAGCAGCTTGCTCCACCACGCACCTGCCCTGATGTACTTTGTTGCCACAGGCCCAAAAGCAATGAGGACAAATGGCCACAGGCCTGAAACCTCTGAAAACATGAGCCATAATAAACCTTTCCTCTTTTTCAGTTGGTTACTCAGGTATGGCATCAGAAAGCTAACACAAGTAGACTTGGTTAACCAAGGATTATTCAGATAGCAATTTGCTAGCTTTATTTACAGGTAATTCACTTCAATGTAAAAATAAATTGTATCTAAAACCTATTATGTAAAACATAGCTTAGTACATGGAAAACATAAGGTAAATTCAACAGCCTTATTTAAACACATGAATCAAAAGGGCTGAGCATTAGAATTACTCAGAGGTTTAAATGACGCCTTTCCTTTAAACTCTGAAAGTAACCTTTGGTTGCCTCTCAAAACAAAGGTAAAAATTATGATGAAGTCAAATTAATTTTAAAACAAAGGGAGAGATAAGAGAAATATATTTTAGTAATCAATGTAATACACTTGCCAAAATCTATTAAACTGTAGAGTCTGAGAAAAAAAATGGTCTTTTCAAAAGATTGTACAACGATGATTAGCAGGTAAAAACAATACACAAGTTTTAAAATTAGAATTGTTTAGACTTAAATTGTTCAGAATAATTACTTTTTAATTCTTTGCTTTAATAATACCTTAAATCACTCAGTAAATCTTTACTAAATCAAATGTCAGGCCATACAGTATCCAGGCATTGTAGATGGATGAAATATGACCCTACCTCAAGCCCATCATGGCCACATGGGGAGATGGATATGTACTATACCATGGACACGCTCACGGAGCTGCAGGAGAGATTAATAGTGATGGAATATGAAAATTTAAGGGTATCATATCTCCATTTCCCCAGTAATGATACCAAATAAACGCTCTAAGCAATGATTATATCGAAAAATATATATGAAATGAACACTAATAGATGAACTAGGTACTTAGTCCCTGGGTCATTAACTAGCACCTGAAGTCTGAGTATATGCTTCCGTACCAAATCCCTGAAGTGGGATTGACACATCTCCTTAATACTTGCATTGCCTGGTTTAGTGTCTTACTTAAAACAGGCACTCAATGTCCCTTGAATGAATTCAGTATGACACCCCAAAGCCCATATGTTAAGCCTTTATCTAGGTAGGGTAACATATACATACCTGGTTTAAACAAAGTTTCTGCCACCTTTCTTAACACTCCTTTCATTAAGTAACACCCTTATTACATAAACTTGTTTTTTGTTATAAAATTGTTCATCTTATTATTATTAGTAGTAGTAGTAGTAGTAGTAGTGGTGGTGGTACTGGGGATTGAACTCAGGGATGTTCTACCTCTGAGCTTGATCTCCAGTCCTTTTTATTTTTTTATTTTGAAATAAGCTCTCGTTAAGTTGCTGAGGGTCTCCCTAAATTGCTAAGGCTGGCCTCAAACCTATAATCCTCCCAGGTACTGGGATTATAGCTGTGTACCACCATGTCTGGCTTAAGCTTATTTTTAATTGAATGGCTCCACTGATCTCCTAGGGTGGCCATTAAAATTTAAAACGATGACATATAAATTTTCTGGCAAATAGTAGGCACTCAATAAATATTATTGCCTTTTTCTTTTCTATACTCCTCTCCCCTCCCCAATCTACATAAGCAAACATGACAAATATTTTTTTTCAGTTAATATGTACAAAGGATAATTAATGATACCTAAGAACTTCTGAGCCTGCAATGGTTACTGTTAATATTTCACATCAAACATACTAAGTGTAGGTGGAATAATTTTACATCTTATATTTATTTTATTACATTATGGATTACAAACTATTTTAGAAATAAGGCAAAACTATTTATTGAAGGAAATCATTACATATGCAAATTGGACTAACGGTTCTGCTACTAGAATAATTATCTTTTTATAGGACTTAAGCTGATTTTTTTTATAGCCCTGAACCTAAGAATAAATAATAATTACAGAAAATATTATTAAAGGACTGACATTCCTCTGTGCATGAGGAACTCTAAGTTTGAAGCCATTTTACCCTCCTCATAGAAAATAGGTGCAGGCTGAGAATCTAAGAGAAATGTTATATACCCACGCCAGGCAAGCTACATGCTTTGGGATGCATTTCAGTTGGCGGTGTTCAGACTCAGCATTGGTATGCAAGACCTGCTCCGTGAGGCTGACCCTGAGAGACATGCACATGCCGGATGAGTGTTCTTGGCCAGCAGCACTGGACTTATAAACATTTTATCATGTAATTCTCACATGCAGGTGCATGTGGGCGCGTACCCACACACACACACACACACATGCACGCATGCACGCACACACTGAAGTAAATATGAGTACCTCATTTGCAGAGTAGAAAACTGAGTCTTTGAAGTTAAGTAACTTTCTCAAGGTAACAAAGCCCCTTATGTGTTAGCAAAGGCTGTTGTACTAGTCAGTATTCATTTTTTTTTTTTTTTTGCGGTACCGGTGATTGAACCCAGGGGCATTCTACCTCCACACTACACCCCCGGCCCTATTTTTTTATACTTTATTTTGAAACCAGGTCTCACGAAGTTGCAGAGGGCCTCACTAGGTAGAGAGAGAAATAGACAGGGAGAGAGAGAGAGAGAGAGAGAGAGAGCTGAGGCTGGCCGCGAACCCGGATCCTCCGGTCTCCTCCTCCCAAAGTACTGGGATTACAAGTGTGTGTCACCATGCCCCGCACTAGTCAGTATTCTTAAAAGAAACAGAACCAACAGGACATATATAGACAGAGAGATAGGAAGAGATTCACTTTGGGAACTGGCTCACTTGGTTACGGAGGCAATTATAGTTAGATATAGAATGTCCCCTGAAGAGCTCATAAATTGGTGTTTGGAGTTGATGTAATTGAGTCATGAGGGTTGTAATCTCATCAGTAAATAAATCCATTGTGATGGATTTATCTGGGTAGTACCCCAGGCTGGTGGGTGTGGCTAGAGAAGGTGGGTCCCTGGGGTGTGGCCTTAGGGATTGTGCTTGTTTTTTGGATCTCCTTACTTGTTGGTTCTCTCTGCTTCCAGCCTCAGTGATATGAGGAGCAGAGCCCATGTGCTCTCCCTCTCTTTGCTTCCTGCCACCATGCCCTGAGGTCCATAGACCCCAGCCTCACATGAACTGAACCCAGAATCTCCAAGAAACTGTGAGCAAATAAATCTTCCTTTCTCTAAGTTGTGTGGTCAGGTCTTTTGGATTATAACAGAGAAAATGTTGATGGAGACAGAGGCCAGGAAGTCCCATGATCTGCCAACTGCCAACTGGAGAACCGAGAAAACCGGTGGTATAATTCAGTCTGAAGCAGAAGACCTGAGAACAGGGAAGAATTTCCCCCTTTCTACATCTTTCTGCTCCATTCAGGCCCTCAATGGATTGAATGATGCTCACCCACCGTGGTGACAGTCCACTGGTGCAATGCTAATCTCTTCCAGAAACACCCTCACGGACACAATGGCACACAATGCCCAACCAGGTATCTGGGCATCCCCTTAGCCAGTCAGGTTGACATATAACTGTAACAGCTGGGTTTCTAGCCAAACCTCATTTTGTCTCTTTCTTTACCTTCCGGAATTTTCTAAAACTATGCTGCTGAAAGAGTCTGCCAGTAAACTGCTTATTATTACTTGTATGCCTGGAGTTAGGAAGCTTATGCCTAAATATAAATTAGCTGCACCCTACTCGAGTTCATTGACACTTTTCTGTGGCAAGACTTTGGACAAATGAAGAAGTATATTGCCTCATGTTTTGGCATGCTTCTCATTGTCTGAGCCCCTTGGAGCAGCTGCTCTAGAATTTTGCTGCATCTGCCTGCTTCCTCCCTGCTGTGTCATGACACTTAACTTCTCTAGCTGTTCACCGGTTTGCCTCTGCACCTAGACTGTGGACTCCTTGTGGACAGGACTTGAGTTGACTTTGTTCCTCTGGAGCCACTACCACTCAATTAGAACTGGACTGTGGAGTGAAGCTCCCTACTCTCCTCATGACTGAGAGTTTCCAAGGGGAGTCTTCAGGAACCTCTGGGGCTTTGTCCAAAAAGCAGGTGATGCATGAGATCAACCAGATTAAAAGACACCTTAGGAAGTCCCACAGTAATGCCCTCAGGGGTTCTTGGCAGTTTCCCCAATGAAAGTCTTAAAAATTAAGAACTGTTCAAATAAGGTTATGTCCATACAAGAAGGTTTCACTACCAATCTCACTAATATGTATGGGGACCAAGGAAGCAGGGAGGGGGGAGGTCGAGTGTATACAAAGGAAATACACCAAGTGATGTGTGCATGCACATTTGTATCATTTTGAATCTCACTATGATGTATAATTACATTGCACCAATAAAATACATTTAAAAAAAACTAAGAACTGTTGCCTCTGGATGTCACTGAAATCTACATGGTAGCAGCTCACAAGAAAGTAAAAATTTAACCAGGTACATTTAGTCCTGCATAAACCTTCCTTGACCTCTCTGGAGGGAAAACATCAAGTCTGCTAGAGAGTCTTTTTTAAAAACCAAGCTGATAAAGTCAATTTCTCAGCCAACCAACCAGTTGCCCAGTCTCTAAACAGCAGGTGTATGTGTACATCCAGCACATGACCTCCACCATCTTAGCTGAATTTCAACTAGCGCCCCACTCTATGCATTGATCCACTCGCCTGTTGCTCCCACAGGAGATTCTGGGACCACTCAGTTCATTTCAGTTTAAGAAACATGTTTTGCTTGCCTTCCTTTGACCAGGAGCTCTATTAGGAATTCAGAAATCAAAGATAATAATGCGCGGATCTTGCTGTTTGGAACATTCCAGCCTGGTACATGAACAGGTCATGTTAATATAATGAGGTAACTGTTAAGAAAAAAGTTTGCACAGTATGCTGAGCCTGCCTACAGGACATGGTGCCTAAGCAGAGTTCTGAAGAGCAGATGAGAGTGAGCTACACAAAGAAGAGGGAAACAGAATACCAGAAAGAGCAAACAGCATGAGCAAAGGCACACGGTCAGGAAAGGGCAAGTGTGGTGGAGAAAATGTTTCACGTTAATAGAGTGAAAGATGGGAGATGGTGGGATGCAAGATAGGAGAGGTGGACAGGAGTGGGGGCTAGAGAGGTTTTGTCAGTATTTCAGAGTATTCTTCCTGCTATTACCCAAACACCTTGTGTAGAGCATGGGACATAAAACAACTTCAGGAACTCATAAAGCAACTTGTGTTTTACATGCCAGTATATGAATCAGACCAACACGCTTGTGCGATAGTTGATAATAGACCCTTGGATCATAAATCTTTTCCTGTGTCTGATAGACTTACATCATCAATATATTTGTGGAAATCACAAGTGTTTGGTAAGGACTGATAAGCCTGCAAACGACTCTTGACGGTACCTATAAAAAGAACAACCTTTTTGATACTCAGTGCACTGAGTTATTGCTTATACCACGATGTCTACTGTGTGTACAACTCCAATCCAGCGATTCACTTTGGCCCTGCTCTTTGCTGACCAAGGATCTGTGCAACCCTTCAGCTTTCTCAGCTCCCAGACCAACTTCAGAATCTCCCCTTCCATTCCTGGACTTAGTTCGTTATATCCCCTTACCCCTGCTTGTTTGTATCTTATTATTTGCTAATTATTTGAAGTGCTCAAATAATAGAATTTGTATGTTGTCTAGCATATTGTTCAACCTAAAATATTAGAATTATTAGTGTGAAGTGCATCGTTTGACTCTCATTCATAGCTAATTGGCTTTTGGCAAAGCAGCCTCCCAGCATCTAAAACTAGCTTAACCTTACTTATAGAATTTCCTCATAATTTCCTGTGTGCTCTAACCTTCAAGTGTTGAATAAACCTCATGACATTGTGGAAAGACACAAATCATGTGTGACATGACTTATTGGTCTTAGGACCTTGCGGCCCATTTCTTGCAACACACCTCATATGCAAAACTTAGAAGAAGAGAGATTCATTTGCTCACAGTTCTGGAGATCTTAGTACATGTTAGACTGACCGCCAAGCAGGGGCTGAGGCTGCAGGTCCTCGGGGCATAATGGAGGGAGTAGATATGAGAAGGAGAGAACTTGTTGTCAGTTTGTGGCAGCAGGAGAGAGAGCAGGAAGCAGCAGCAGCCCACCCAGGAAGACACTGTCCCAGGGACCCTTCCCCAGCAACCAAATCCAGCCTCCAGCATGGCTGCCTTGTCTAACATATGAGGTCTGGGAAACATTTTAAATCCAAACTACAGCAGTGAACCTGAGGAGGAAAGACTCAACTTCATCCTGTGGTTGAAGACCAGCCATTAGCACACATCTAAGCCAGAGAGGGGCAAGGTCATATTTGCATTTTCAATAGGCCATCCTGGCAATGGAGAAGACCGGAAAGTTATTATAGGAATCCCACACACAGATGGTAAGCAGAGTTGAGGTTTATCAGAGGTCAGGATGGAGAAGTATTTAGGAGGACCTAGGAGTATCTAGTGACTGATTGGAGGAGGGAAGAGCAAGATAGCAGTGTCCAAATGGGACATGGTCTCGTCATGGACTTTGAACAGAACGCTGTGCTGGGGGAAGGGTGTCTGGGAGTGAAACAGGCTTGGCCAAGAGCAAGGGAGTCCGGGAGTACTGTCAACATGGTATGTTAAAGTTCATGCGGGCAAAAATGCCCAGCCAAAAGGTTTGTACCTATGGCTGCAGCATAGGACAGGAGGAATCATTTTGAAAGTTATCAGTATTGCCACCACAGGTTGCAAACTGGTAGTCAGGGGCCAGACTTGAAGACACAGTTTGTCTTCTTCTTAAACATTGACCCATGCTATGTTCAGAAATATTTTAATCCATTTTTATATTGCCTGTGTATAAAATATGAGATATTTACATAAAAATCCAAATTTATAAGCACTCTTGAAAAACTGAAAGATCTGGCAACATTGGATCTACGGTGGCACCCTTTGTGGAATCCTCCCCACAAGCAGCCAGGTTCCCCTCACCCCTCTCCCACCCGGGCTTGACCCTGACTACTGGCCACCTTCTGCTCAGCTGCTACTTATCATCATTAGAGTTAAAACTAAAATACCTAGTGCATTTCTATCATCATCCAATGTTAGCTTTAATGCACTTACATTAACTCTAGTCCCTGAAGCAGTGGATTTTTAATTCCTTTTTTAGACCATGGCTCAAGAAAATGAATACCTAGAAATGCATTCAGTTTTTTTTTTTTAATGAATTAACACTACCACCCTGTCTGTTGCCTCTGAATGTCCATATCTATTAGTTACCAGGTGCTGTTATCATTGGGCAAATGGGTGTTTGGCGGGGAGAGGCAGGCATAAGTTCCTAAGAGTGCCCACAGTTGGAACTTAATAAAACCTATCAAAACCTTTTGTCATGTATATTTATCACCTGTATCAAACTACTTGGGAGTTAATAGAAATGTACAGATGAGATATTTTGATCAAATCATTCACATCCAAATAATAAAACTTTACCATACAGAATATAACAACAAAAAACCCACAACATGATCTAGTCGTTGATAACAATAGCAAAATGTTTAGAGTTCAGAATATCTGATGGTCAGTGTTTTCTTTCCATTTCACCTTGGGAAAATGAAGCATGAATGTACTTTGATGAAATTTACTGTTACATTTAACTGGACGAATTATCTCATAACTCCAGCCCAACTGTACCCTTAGACTTCCTTGCCTAATACTTGAGACAAAGGAAATGCAGATGCACTAAAATCTATGTGTTTAAAAAGCCCACTTTTGCTGGGCGTGGTGGCGCACACTTGTAATCCCAGTACTTTGGGAGGCGGAGACCAGAGGATCCGGGTTCGCGGCCAACCTCAG
>PVJS01002971.1:0-69726 GCA_004027185.1 Glis glis | reverse complement strand
TGTAGCGCGGAGGTAGAACGCCCCTGGGTTCTATCCCCGGTACCGCAAAAATAAATAAATAAATAAATAAAATCATATGAGCTTTCCAATACCCTGAAATAAGAGTAATTTTGGAAAATTATATAAATTGGCATAAGTGAAGTTTAATTTATATAACAATATATAGCCTTGCTATTGTAAAGAATCCTAGGATATAAGTAAATATAATCTAGCTTATTTTGTTTATTCCTTAGACTTTATACCAAATTTTCCACTTATTCGCAGACAACTCATTCCTACTATAAATCCATATTCCTTTCTGTTTTGACATCACAATCTATTGCCATGGAAATGATTGATACTTCACATTTATCTTCATGTCTTTGCAGCAGTGTTTTAAGGAGATTGCCAGGAAAAATAGGCTTTATTGACACTAGTGGACTTTTAAAGCAAATGTACCTCTTTTTACATCCATCTTTATTTTCTCTTCAAGTACAAGAGTTGTAAATGGGTACTTTAGATAGTGCAAAAACTTTGCTTTTCATTCTTTAATTTCTTTCAAAAGCCATATTGGGTTATAATGCTTCATAAAGAATTCAAATAATGGATTTTCCAAAACTTTTATTTTATACCTTAAGTAGAAATTTATCTGGCAATCATTGGCCAAGAAACTTTGGTAAGTGAACATATCCAGATTTGTCATGTTATGCAAAAATATGGCAGTTGGGAATAGGCCTCATTGGTAGGCTCTCAGACTGGGAAAGAATCCAAGAAATGATGGATATTACTTAGAGCTTTTATATGTTGTCTGTGGAAAGTTCTTAGTCTGAGGCTTTAATCTACTTCATTGGATTAAAAGCATGATCAATCGAATATTGAAACTTTTTTTTTACTTTTTTAATTACACCCAATGTTCAATTATTCACATAGATGAAACCATGGCTTAGGTTTCAGAATTTCTTCCTTCCATAATGGCCCCCACTTTTTTTTCCATGAAAGTTATTTTAGTTCTTTCCTGAATTTCACAACCTTTCAGAACTCAAAGAGCCATTGCAGTAGTGTGTTTTGTCACTCAAAACTCATTTTGACCTCACTGACTATCCCACATACATCCAGAAATTAAAGGGAGTGCTAAAACGTAGATCAAACACAGAAATTGGCACCTTCAAAATTATATTCATGTATATTAATCTTGAAGCAGTAAGAAGAACTTCAAAAATTAAGCCGGGCATGGTGGTGCACACTTGTAATTCCAGTACTTGGGAGACTGAGACCGGAGGATTGCAGGTTCGTGGACAGCCTCGGCTACTTAGTGAGGCCCTCCGTAACTTAGTGAGACCCTTTTTCAAAATAAAGAATAAAAAAATAGGGCTAGGAGTATAGCTCGGAGGTAGAATGCCCCTGTGTTCAATCCCCAGTATCACACACACAAAAAATCTACCTATCATCTATCTCTATCTATCTATCTATCTATCTATCATCTATCTATCATCTATCTATCTATCTATCTATCTAATCTGTCTTACTGATGAAGGGTATTTATGCCTAATCTTATATTTTCCAGATATACAAAGAAAAGAAGGCTAGTGAGTGTATATTTAAATTAAAGAATTGGAAGAAGTAAATATGCTTCTGGTGCAAATGAGGGGAAAAATTAAAAGCTCTAAGAAATGATTATTTGATAAATGTTGGGGAAGGGAAAAGAGTAGTCAGAAGTGGCCACTGTTGCCAGTGTGTTTCAGTGACTTAGAAGGGCGTGTGTTTGAGAGCACTAATGCCTCATGTGGCTTTAGAGGGAAGAGGCAGAGAGAATAGGAAATCAAGCATAGGAAGCTTGTGTAGACTTACATAAATGAACTCCTAGTGATTTCCTTTAAAATGCCCACTTATCCTGGATAAAGCATTCAGACTTTCCTCAGTGACCTGGACCTTTCTCTGTTAAATGTGCACCTTGTTCCCTTTCCACAGTAAACACAACTTGGTAAATACGAACTACACAGAGAGGCCATTCATATAAAAAGTTGTCATTTCACCATAGATGGCTTAAACTTATTTTTCCTGACTCTTTATATTTAATGCCTTTGGAAGAGTTCTAAAACTAGGTATTTGCATGGTAATGGGATGTTTTTGACCACTCACTAGCTGCATAATAATCCAGTTTGAATATCAAGACACTTTAACAGTTGAAGGAATATCATTCTTTATAAAGTGGTTTTTGTTTATTTGGTCAACTGTGACATACTTTGTATATTTACTTCACTTATATGCTAATATAACATATAATGTCTCTCAATCTATACATCCACAAATCATAATAAAATATCACTTACATGTTTTAAGAAATGAGATAATCCTGGCAGGTCTTAAAGGACCTTTCCCATTTAAATAAAAAAGTAAATGAAGATGTTGAAAGGATGCAATCATATTCGTGGGGTTTAAGGAGATTTTGTAGAAAATCAATAGTCTGTGCTCAGACATGAAAGCATAATCATTCTCCATTGGGGTCAAGAGCAACATCCTGTGATCAGACACATTAATACCTCTGTAGACAAAGAGAGAGATAATTAAAAAGTATAGATTGACTCATCATAGTTCAGAGTTTGAATACACTTCTGATTTTCAGAGCTTTGTTTCTGCTTTTTATGTAAATAATTATGGGTTTGTATTAACTCATTTACATTCTCATAACAACATAAGTTATTATTAGACTCATTTTAAAGGCAAAGAAACCAAAACAAAGGGGAGTTGGGTCATGTATTTTATGTCACACAATTATTAAGAGAAGGAACCCCCCCATCAGCCTGACTCAACAACGCATGTACTTAACCCTGTGCTGTACTGCCATTCTAAGACACTGCCAGGCATGCATACAGACACACATGTGAGGAAACTATCAAGAACCCTTTAGATGCAGCTCCTGAAAATGCTATATACTTTTATGATTGTTTTAAGTAAAGATTAGTTTCTAATAACTTGTATATCACATTTATTTTATTACTAGTAATAGTAGTAATGGTACTGGATAATGAACCCAAGAGGATTCCACCTCTGAGCTACACCCCTAGCATTTTTTTATTTTGAAATAGGGTCTCGCTATGTTTCTGAGGGCCTTGAACTTTTGGAGGCTGGCCTCGAATCTGATCTTCCTGTCTCAGCCTCCCGGTTCTGGTATGATGGGTGGGTTCTACCACAGCCGGCTCTGATCTTGCACTTTTAATTTATCCAATCTTTTGTGACTCTTTGAAGAAATAACTAATATACTGCATCTGAATTATGAAATATACAGGATCCTGAAACATCTCATAACACTAGAAATAAGAAATAAATCAAAGTCTACCAATATCTATCAAAGGATTGAGAAGCCAGCTTGAAGTTGCTTCCACTAGCCAGAAAATTAGATATTCCGAGGGACAAAGAAAACAAGGGAAGAACATTTAATAGAAGAAAGGAAGGAGGGCACTACAACAGAGTAGAACATAAGATAGGTTTAAAAATAAGTTCATAATAATAGTTTACAAAATTGATATAATATTTAGGTGGTACTAGGAAGCCAAAATATTCTGAAAACCTACAAATATTAGGATAGATGAAACATTTAACCTTTCTTTACTAAATTAACTATAATTCAGGCTAACAGAACAACTGAAGAGGCAAGGCTCTCTATTCAGAATTATTCTAACAAATGATTAAAGAAAAAATGACATTTCCACTTTGGATACCATACCATAAAGAAAAACTGGTATTTCCACTCTTAACAAATGATTAAAGAAAAAAAAATGGTATTTCCACTTTGTAAAACTAAAGAAAGGGGGGGCTTAGTTGATGAACATTAATGGCTAGTAGCCTTTCAAAGGAGAGGACCAGTGGAAATTTTGTGCTTCCTAGTAGAACTACACAACATCTATGCAGTATTCTTTAATTCAAGATTAAATTTGATCGTTTCTATGTCTGACCACCAGTTTACAGGAAATTCTGGACATTAAGAGATGTGTAAATAATCCTAAGCATATGTGAGCAGAAAAATCTAGAAAGTAGGAAATGCTACAGGATGAATGACCGAGTTCCTTTAGTCATAAAAGTACATGCAATATGAGAGAGGGGGAGAGGAAAGAAGAGATGAGAAAGAGAGAGAGAGAGAGAGACAAGGAGAGGAGAGGAGAGGGGAGGGGAGGAGAAGGGGGAGGGAAGGGGGAGGGGAGGGGGAGAGGGGAAAAAAGGACTTAAATGGCATATCAGTCAGATGGAATATAAGTACATTATTTAGATCCTGATTTTAAAAATATCAAATAAGAATTATTGAATCTAGGTACATGATGGTTTGTTACATTACTCTGCTTTTCTATATGTTTAGCATTTTCTATAACTATAAAAATGAAACATAACTTTATGCATCTAGTTGTTTTTCATCTTTTATTATTACCTAAGTTACCAATTATGGGACTCTAAAACAGCTGAATCTGGGTTATCATTTCATTATTTTTGAAATTGTCTCTAATTGCATTTTTATTTCCTCTTTGATGAAGTAATTCCCTATATGAGCCATTTATTTTTTTGAAATCTTCAGTTAGTTTTAATTATTTATATTGCATGTGGCCAGAAAATGAAGTAGCACAATTTATGCCTTTTTTGGTTTTTTAAACTTGTCTTCCTTAACCAGCTCATTTGACAGAGATGTGTGAGCTGTTTTAAAGAAGGCATTCTCCTCTAAAATGTCATAGGTTACTATTATTGATCCTTTCTTTTATTATCTTATTGAAAGCAGCTGATAATTTTTGTTGCATATAGCTTTTAGATATGCTAATGGTAGATAATAATAATAATGAATCTTAGGGCTAAGGATGTAGTTCAGTGGTCCCCAGCAGCACAGTCAATCAATCAATCAGTCACTGTGTGTGTGTGTGTGTGTGTGTGTGCACAAAAGTAAATAAAAATGAACTTAGCTCAATTTCTCCCCCTTTTTCCTAATGCTTTTTGTTCTTGGTATTCTGATGCTATATGCTTCAATAGAGATTCATGATATAAATTCATTATGAATTAAATTTTCTTTGGTCCATACACAATATTCCAATTTTTAATTATTAATATATATCAATTTTAACAAATATCTATGAGAAATGACATGCAGATGAGATCACTAAATTATACGTTACAATTATGACCCCCTTGTTAAGTTTGAGCAAATAAATCTCACTCTGCTCTTTCTGTTCTCCTTATGAAATTCTTTTAGCACAGTTATGGCCTGTTCCAATCATAAATTAATTCTTAACTAAAGAATGCACGATTCTGTTTCCCTAATTTCCCACCACTATTATTGATAGTACTTGTGGAGTTTCACTTTTCTCTTAGAATCAGGGAGGGCAGAGCACATTTTGATGAATGCAAGTCCTAGCTCTACCTTTATGCTAGCTATCATAAGCCCTTTTTAGCCATTTCAATATTTCAGAGAAAAGGGGCATTCTTTCTTGGTAATATTGAGTGAATAAATTTCCATCAAATGAGATGATTAACAAGATCTTGCCAAATTTCATATTTTTCATTCAGTAGGCATTGTATCTAAAACATCATTGTCTGTCAGAACAGAGTTGTAATGCCTTTATCTTAAATCCTTTATAAACTAGCTTATACTTAAAGTGGAGGCAATATATTTACTTTACGTTCATTGTAGTTAAAAAGATGAATTTCCAACTTTACAGCTGCAGTGAAAAATCATAGTTTTAATAATTAGGTACCTTCCAATAGTATGGTTTAAAAACTCAAATAATTTAAATCAAATTCTGGAAAACACACTTTCTGTCTTCTGATAGCAAATATATAATATGCTTTAATAGGAAAGCCCATATGCTAGAGAAGGATGAACATGATTAAATAGATTTAATTACTTTTCTTATGCTGTGTATTAATGGCTTCCTCAACCATGTCCTAGTGGCTGCAGCACACTGTTATATCTTACTGAGAAGTTGTGTCTTTATCAGTCTCCACAATCTTGCTATTTCTCACATTGCCATTTTAACATACTAAAACCCTGTTTCTCTCATATTGCTGCTCTTTTGATTTTGACTTAACACATAATACTGTTATTTATATTTTGTATTATTCATCAACTAATTTCTTCATGTATTTTATTCTTCTTTCCCAGCTTTTTTCTTTATATTTTCTTCTCCTTTGAAGGTAAAAACTCTTCTTGGTTCTGGGTCATTTTCCCCTGTGTACTCAGTTTTAGAGAGATGGAAGACACATGACAAGTCCAGTGTAATGGAATTATGTGATTTTAGACACGAGAGATGGCGATACGAGGTCAATGGTACGGGCAGGTTTGAGTTCTAACCTGTCAAGGGGGCTGCCCCTGAGCCTGAAGTGATGCCCATCGCCAATTCTGTCACCCTCTTCTCTGCCTTGACCTGCTCCTCTTGTGAGTCACAACATACAAATGCTGTTCTCTTTTGTAGTGATTGACCTGCTCACTCTCTACAAACTTTCATTTTTATTCACCATTTTGTCACCAGGTGACCATGTTTTTCCACATAACTGCTTTTTTACTCTGTTACCCAAGGTGACTTAACTAGCCCAATGGACAACACCTTTCTTTTATAATTTTTTACTACGTTTTTTTCTGATGTGTTTGTATATTTTATATAAGAATTATTTGATCTGAGGTTTTCATATAAAGAATTTACTATTTTTTTCTACATCTTGTAGGAGATCACTTCAGTAGCTGTAAGTTCTTCCAAGTGTGGGCTCTTTACCATTTATATTTTCTTCTCATTTTTAATACAACAAAATAATGTACTACAGAGATATTTAAAGCTATAGATTAAGATGAAATGCTGTCTTTAAAAACATCCTAATTTCTCTTTCTCTCCCTACCCTTGGCTTCTTTGTTTTTTTATGACTATGTGCTTTCATAAAATGAAATGTAGAATATCAATCAAATAGGATTTTTTTTCAAATTTTTATACCTCATAATACCTTATAAATGAATAGGAAAACAGCTAAAGTCTGTGAAGTGGAGAAAAAGTTCCTCCTCTCTATTTTGACTTTTTAAAATTCTATCTATCCTTTAACTCCCAGTTCAGTTTCCAACAAATCTGAGAGTTCATGTCAGTTTAACAAATGGTTTTTGAATTCTTAAACGATAGGCTTCACACTTCTTAGATCTTAATCAAAATTATTTTTACCCTGTATTTCTTTAGTATGTTGTTCTTTTCTACAAAAACACGTATCACATGATGCTTCATATCTAAGTTGTTGACAATAGTCATAATAACTGAAATTTTAGAATGTAATTCTCTTTGCCAAATAGGATGCTAATCACTTGACATTCTTTATGTCTAATCCTCAAAACAAACCTGAAAGTTTCATGTTTCTTATCCTCCTGTAATGATGAGTAAACACATAACGTTTATCTAAATTATCCCAGGTCCTGGAGAAAAGAGCCAGGATTTGAATCTGTCTTCTTAGAGCCTTGCACTTCCCTCTTTCCCTATCTGTAGATTTATATACTTGTGACTCCTTAATGAAAATGTGATATCCGGTGATAACAGGCACACTTTCAAAGCATCCACGGCAGTCAATGATATGAAAGTTTCAGTGAAGCATGGAAGGATACACAGAAGGAGTAGCATTTGTTATGCCTCTAGAAAGATGAATAAAGAAGGCAAGGAAGGAAGCAATGATATATTTCCAAGGGAGGGAATGAGCGCAATGTATGGACCCTTCAGAGTTCAGTGAAGCTAGAGCATAGGACCTATCCTACTTTATTTTGTTTGGGGTTTTTGCTTCACAAACAATGGAAGGGTTATATAACTCCTCTGTATGTATTTGTGTAAGTCAAAAGGAGTTAAAATTGGAAACGATTTTGTGTGATATTAAAAGCTTAAGGAAGCAACACTAAGACTGGTATGGTAATTATTAATCTTTTACTCATTCCCACCCCAACCCCTGGGGGGTTTATTTTTGGGCTTGCTGTTATATTGATTGTAGCAAAAATTATAGTCATATTCACTGAATTTCTTGGCATTGCTTGTAACCCAAATTGATACTAATGAATGACTTAAGAGTATGTATTGCTTCTAGCCCACGAGCTAACATTATGTCTCTTACACCACCCACTGGAATGATAAGATTCACTTAGGGTTACTGAGGAAGATCCCATAATTCTCACAGAATCCCAGCATGTTGTAACTCTTAGAACACAATTCCCCATGGTGAACATCTACAATTAACTAAAAAGTGGTCTCAATTTTAAATGCACTGAGCAATGACTGCTTCTTCTCTCACCTATCATTTATATGCACACAAATCCAAAGCTGATTTAGTTTGGCAAGAATAAGTTAAAAGGAAGGCATGATGAGAATTATACAAATGG
Organism: Glis glis; assembly: GCA_004027185.1. Lineage (NCBI taxonomy): Eukaryota > Metazoa > Chordata > Mammalia > Rodentia > Gliridae > Glis > Glis glis. Next base: position 61,382 of record PVJS01002971.1, on the reverse strand, counting down.
GCTTCGATGTCTCACAATAGAAAACGACTGTACAAATGTTATATAAGCCTTCTGTTTACTGAGACTTTACATGTGCCAGGTTCTTTACCAAGTACTTAACATGCATGACTTATTTATTTTAATTATCACAACTACCCCATGTCATATATATTTAACCTCATTTAAAAGAAATGAAGACATAACAGTAAGATTGCATTGTCACCCAATGGATACTAGATTGGAATTAGACTATATAGCTATCTGATTCCAAAGCCGTTCACTGCATGCGTGTGCAACCGGATATAGCTACTGTAAAATTCAGTTGTTCAAATATCAACATAATAGTCTTAAGTTAGACAAATTTAAAACACCTCAGTAGTTGATTTCACCTTTAGTATAGACTTTCTTTTTTAGAATTATTATTATCAATGTTATTATTCCTATGAATTTATTAGCTCTGCTATGCCATAGAGATTTTGTTTGATATTCAGTGACAGTCTACAGCATCATATCAAAGAAGGCTGATTAAGTTCATGCTTCCCTTTGATTAAAATGCATCAGTCATTTATGTAAGATATGGTCGATGAATTCCCCTTGAAATTGTGGAAACAGGTAATTAAATTCTGTCATTTTCCCAAACTTTGGCTTTGTTCCTTTTTTGGAAAGACATTATATAATCTTAGAGTAAACCAGGTCTCATTTTCCCAAAGTTAATTAACATGCAAATAAATTTCGTACACACTAGTTATTGTTCTTACTAAGTAAATCAATGTAACTGGACATGTAGTTTTTAAGCAGAATTTTTTATTTTTATTTTTTGATATCTCTAAAATGTTTTGGAAAATTTGCAAAGGTAAGAAATGAAAGGCTAATGTATTCTTTCTGCATAATCAGCCAATTCTTAGTTTCTGCTCTGATTGGTACATTGAAGAAATGCTAATAATATACCTATAACCTGTTAAGGAATATCAAGTCCCTTTCAGGAAAAATATAATGAAATGCTAATGGTCAACATTAACCATTTGGATTGGGAGGGATTGTAGAGGAACATCTGAGTCCTCTCCTTACCAAGAGAAAATCACCTTGCACAACAATCCCAATACAGCAATTACTACTATCTCCAAGACCATGGCTGTGGCAGAAATTCTTGGAGGGAAGAACTTTGTGTTAACATGACTACTGGTTCTTTCAGAATGCATTGCACAGTCTTTTACATAATATGTGCTAAGTTTGTTTTTCAATGAACGATTTGAAATTCCAATTAGGAATTTTATGTCACAAAGCACCCCCGCTCTTAGACAGCATCTACCTATTTATTCTTATTAAATGTTTTTTCATCATCCTGGCACTATATCATAACTCTATTTGTTCTTACCTGATGGTCCAGCAGATGTTCTCCATTCAAACAAGTTCCTCAATGTCTCTCTTACAATGTGACATGGAGAATTGAACTCTACATGTGTTGGTTCAGCCAATTTCTGGAGGTAATGGGCTTTCACTCTTGCTAGTCTCTTAAGATTGCATTGTAATTCTAGGTAGCCATTTTCTTGGCTCGAGTTCAGTAGTCAACTCAATTACTCTGTGTGTGTGTGTGTGTGTGTGTGTGTGTGTGTGTGTGTGTGTGTTTCTCTCCATCACATTTCATTATTTAGATTGACCTTTTAACCTTCTCCACAATAAGGAAAACCTGTATGATTTAAGAGTTGTGAAGGTGAGGTATTGAGCAGGCAGAAAAGCCTTTGCTTTAGTGGGTGGGTGGAGGGAGAGGAGACACCTATAAAATTATGTAAATGATAATGGGAGTCATATATATTTGGACATATATGTATATTGGGATTGGGAATTAAACCCAAGCATGCACTCTACTACTGAGATACACCTCCATTCCCCCATTAGATATTTTCTTGTGCAGAGCAGCACTTCCTGAATCCCCAGGCTTATTTATTTTATTCATTTAATTGTACATTTTTTTCATATGAATTATTATGGCACCCACACAATTATTTATATGAGGGAATTTTCAGAACATCTACATGACTCTATATTCAACCCTCCCAGTCAATGATATGTAGGAAGGTTTCTCTGTATGGGTATTAAAAACTAGTGAGATTTACCTATTGGATCCGTTTTCATTTAAAGGTTTGATTCTTATTCCTAATGATATTATTATGGTTCTGTCAATTCTATAATGTTAACACTTTAAAAAGTCATAATTAGAAATAGCTTCTCCCATGGAAGAGAGACACTGATGAATGTGTTGGAATAATGAACATCTGAAGGGCCACCCTGGAAGATGAATTAAGGTTTTGTTATTTAGTACCAACGGATGATGAATGATTTCTCTAAAACCACCAGAATGCCCTTATTTTCTTATAATTTTATTTTATTATTTTTTGTGGTACTGGGGAATGAACCCAGGGGCATTGTACGTCCGAGCTACACCCCCAACCCTACTTTTTATTCTCTATTTTGAAACAGGGTCTCACTAAGTTGCAGAGGGCCTCACTAAGTAGCTGAGGCTGGCCACGAACCCAGATCCTCTGGTCTCAGCCTCCCAAGTACTGGGATTACAAACATGCACCACCACGCCCTGCTTATATTTTTAAATTTTAAAAACTAAAGAAAAAATTATTGTAGCTATTTAGTCTTAAATAAAATATTAATTTACCAGAATGCTTAAGCATTTTTAAATATCAATAGTCTATTCAAAAGTGCTTCTCATATCTATTCATATTCTAAAGTTCATATTCTATATAGCATACATTTATATAAATATGGTAAATAACAATATATTTACTACTTAGTCAAGCAATTAAAAATAGAATTAATATTCTTTTATACAAAGGCAATATGTCAGAAGACAACAGGAGGGCAAATGGAGGTAGAAGAATTAGCTAATTAGATTGGAAGAGGAGAAATGTTCCCACTTTGATTCTCAAGTGCCTGATGTTTTTTTTTTTTTTCAGGCCATTCATTTGTATTAAAACATGGTTTTAATTGAGGCAATTATATGATGCTTGTAGATTTTGCAAACGAGATATGAAAATGTTGAGTATTATACACTGCTCCACAGAATGATATTAAAGTATTAATCTCCTACCTTGTCATGGCCTTTTATATCACATTTGCAGACTAGAATGCAAAAGAAAACAATACAGTTTTTCCAAATTGGTACATATATTAAAACAACACAGTAAAACACAATTTCAGTGAACAACTAATTGTGTGAAATAGTGCATACGATTTTTAATTTTGAATCAGGCTTATCAAAGTATAATTTACGTGGAGTAAAATTTATCCATTTTGGTATGTAGTTATATGAATTTTCACAAACCACTACATGATCAAGATATAGAACCATTCTGTCACCTCATAAATGATTTCCTCTTGCCCCTTTGTAGAGAAACTTCACAGTTTTATCATCTCCCATCTTGCAGTACCACCACTAGGGAGCACTACCACCCCAGACCCACTGTAGAGTCCTTGATTTGCCTGGCTTGGGGAATGGCCATTTCTAGAGCTTCAACCACAACTGGCAGGTCACCCAGCAGCAGCTCAGATCAAGTTTCCATCAAACCAAATGGAGGGAAGCATCATTTCCTAGAATATGGTTACTGTTCCTAAGGCAGTGGGGTTGGGAAAATAAAACTAAAATCAATAGCTTTCAACAAGGTAGTTAAAATTAATGTATTTTTTAAGACAGGAAGGATTTTTAATATGTTAGCCCTAAGATATGTATTTGTAAGGTAATAAAATACATGTCGTATCTAATGTAATAGAAAAATATTTAGGACACAAATATAATCTGAAATAACTTAAGTTTAATATTTTTTAAATAAAGCCAATTTGTTTTGATCATTTTAAACTCATTGAAATATAATAGGATTTTCACTCTCTTTGGCCTCAAGAATAAGAAATATGATTGTTCCTTCAATTTTTCTTCATCTTCTGAATTTCACCTACATATATTTGTTGTTTTATACAACGAATACACAGTAAATCATTTCTGAGTTAAAGTAGATTCAGTTTGCTTTATAAATAAAGGAGCATGATTTTTTTAAATTTAAGCCACTTTATTGAAGTATGATTGACATACAAAACCTATACATTTATATTGCACACCACTTGATGAGTTTAGAGATAAGTATTCACCTGCGGAAGCATTACCACAATCTATGTCATAAAACTCTCCAACACCTGCATAAATTTCCTCTGGTCCTCGTTATATATTATTATTTTTTGTTTGTTTTTTGTTTTTTTGTGTGTTTTTTTTTTGTTGTGTATGATAAGAACACTTAAAGTAAGCTCTACCCTCTTAGAGCATTTTTAAGAAAGTCATCTTATAAATTCACTTCTAGTTTTCTTGAAAGGTCATGTATTTTAGTTGTTCATGAGTTTTCTCTGTCTAAATGCTTGTTCTAGTTGATTTCATCCTAAGCATCCTAAAGTAATTGAAACTTGTTACTGTGTAGCTGTTGTGAAGTTCATTTTATTATTTATTTATTTATTTATTTATTTATGTATTTATCTATGTATTTATTTATTTATTTTTTTTACGTGGTACTGGGGATTGAGCCCAGGGGCATTCTACCTCCGGGCTACATCCCCAGCCCATTTTTTATTCTTTATTTTGAAACAGGGCCTCACTAAGTAGCTGAGGCTGGCCGCGAAGTCGGATCATCTGGTCTCAGCCTCCCAAGTATTGGGATTACAAGCGTGCACCACCACACCTGGCTTTAATTTTATTTTAAATACTACATTTGACAGTAAACATTTAGCCTCTGCCACCATAATAGTACCTTTCCTGAGAGCTGTAATGTTGATCCCTCCTCTACTTAATTTTGGAGTACATGTTGGGGAAACTTTACACTTATGTCATCATGACCAAAACTGTGCCTTGGTGTTTGCAGATAACCTTTTGCCATTCTACAAAAATATGGGAAAAATTATATGTAAGTTATCTTTGGTAATATTTTTTGGTGTAATCCATGCATTTACTCAGTACTACTGGGATATACAGTGTGGCTGGTATAATTTTTTTTTTTTTTTGTGGTACTGGGAATTGAACCCAGGGGCATTTTACCTCTGAGCTACACCCCTAACCCTATTTTTTATTCTTCATTTTGAAACAGGGTCTCACTAACTTGCAGAGGGCCTAAGTAGCTGAGGCTGGCTGTGAACGCTGATCCTCCTGTTTCAGCCTCCCAAGTACTGGAATTACAATCATGCCCCACCATGGCCAACTTGTTATAATTTAAATGTTGGGAAGTCAATCATAAAACAAAATAAAGTCATTGTGATGGATCTGAAATTATACTGGGAGAAGAAAACAATAATTAGGTAAGAATGCAAAGTAAATTATCAGTGCTATGAAGAAAAATAATGGTGGAGGAGAAGATGGAAAGGGATGGCAAGTTTTATTGTGAGACATAGGATGCAGTGGTCAGAGGAGTCATGTGTGAGGTGGTGACATTTGAGCCACAGTGAAAAAGATAAGAAAAAAGATGTGTGATTGTACACGTTAGGTGCCAGTCCTGAAGTGGGTAACACTTGGTATGTTGGCTGGTAATTTATTACTGATATGCAACAAAAGAAGATACAATTGAGGAGTAAGGAGAGTAAACATTTATAGCAATTTGATGAAGTACTTGTATGTATTGAATCTGATACATGTTGCTTGTCTTTTTCATTTCATTGGTTAGTAATTTATTTTATTGCCTTTTACAAAAATAGAGGTACACAGTAGACTGGAAGTCTGGTCCTTCATTTTGTTACAAATAATCAAGAAGCACTGTGTCAGGGGAAAAGAAGGGGGCCAAGGGCATGCTTTAGGAAAAAGAAGAGCATGGTTCAGTTAGCTAGCGTGGGATGATGGGATGTTCTCTTTTGTGTGCAAAAAAAAAAAAAAACCAAGATGAACAGCTAAGAGTGAGTATAACAAAGATGTGGGGAGACAGGAGAAGATGTGAAGTAGACCACAGGGGAGCAAATAGATGAGGGAGGTGGTGGGGTTGACTGGCTACGCTCAGCACTCACCTCAGGTTTGTTGTCAAGATTGAATATGAAACTAGTCATCGTAGTTAGTTATGCTTTTTGTTGTTACTCAGCTACTTTCAGCCACTTCATTACCAATGCAGAATAGCCAAAGGCTACGGTTTAACAGAGATTTGGGTTTCTTCCAGCAACATATTGAGGAACAGAGGGTTGAGAGCTTATGAAAGGAATTATAATGGCATGCTTAGAATCTAAGCTGGGTAAACCAGGAAGCGAGGGCATAGGGGCATAGGGGGTGATGTCCATTGAAATGATCAGTGGACTAGAACGGCCCGCGAGGTTGAAGAACCCTGGGAACGGGAGCAGTAGAGACCATGAGCCCAAAGGTAAGGGCAGTAAGTCAATGAGTGGGATGCCCAAAGTGGTGTTTTGGAAATGGCATAATTACTGGTAATGACTCAGGTGGGAAAGAGGTCACCTCATTGTGGTAATGTTCTAAAATGATGCTAGGCTCATTTTCAAACTTGTGTAGGGCAGAGTAGCTTTACACCACCAGGTTTCAGGTGAAGTCAGTCACCATTAGGAAGAAAGCATGTATGTGTACTAATGACATGTAACATTTCAAATCAGATAATTAAAAGATTTTCTTCAGTTTCTTTTCTTTTTTTCTTTTTATATCTTTTGTGGTGCTTGGATGCAACCCAAGGCCTGGCGCATACTAGGCAGGCATTATATCCCTGAGCTATATCCCAAGCCTTCAATTGTTTTTTGTAATAAATGTTATTTTCCTCCCATTTTTGTATCTGGTGAGAGGTGAATCCATTTGGAGAGGAACACCCAGTGATGAGTTAAAATATGAACCTCATTATGATGTTTAATTATAATGTAGCAACAAAAGCATATTAAAATAAAATAATTTAAAAATATTGAAATAAAGGAGAAAAAGAAGGGAGAGCTGAGTTATTTTATTATTGTCTGCTATCATGTAACTGAATGTCAATCTTTTGCTCCTTCCTTTAGCTCCTCTGTTTCTGAGAGGTGGAGGGAAAGGATTTATAATGGAGAGATCTACCCTATAAGAGAGAAAGGGAACATTGTAATAAGTTTCAGGACCAATCAGCTTTGGAAAGAATATTCTGACTCCTTCGGTGTAGAGTTTTAAAAAGTGTTTGAGAAGTAAGTTAATATTCTAGATCAGAAACCATAAATACCTTGGATAGATATAATTATTTGAAATTTTATTAAGAAGTAATGTACCAAATTATATTTGGCTATGGAGTAAGATATAGTGTGGCCTATATATGATACTACTAAAGCTTTCTTTGTAAAAAATGAATTTAACATGTATGATACTAGATATGTAGAGGATGAAGCATTATATGAATACAATAATATTTACACCTTATTAAATTTGTCTTTATTTTTGTTGAAAACTAAGATTTATTGAGTCTCTTTGTATCTACACATTCAATTTTTTTAATCCATTTCTCTTTGAAAAACAAAAAGACACTTAGAATTTTCCCTTTAGATTTTCATCTGTGAGATATATATTTGTATTTGGAAGACACGTATCTATGAAAGCAATATGTATGTGTTTGTGTGTGTGTGTGTGTGTGTGTGTGTGTGTGTGTGTGTGTGTACTTTGTGGTATTTATATTGTTAACTTTCAGTGGAATGTTATATTCATAACTCCCCATGTGCTTCCAGTGTGTGACTTGCGTGAGTGAGAGCTGCGATGGATTTGTTCACCTCAGATGATATTTATTCCTTTTCCTTCATTACACATAATCCACCTGTGCAAGATCTTGTGGCCTGTGGTAGACTTTATACTCTACTAGACAGCTTATCAGCTTCTTTGCAGGCTTCTCAATTTTAATTTTAAAGTAAAAATGAATGTATTTGTGTTGCTTGTCGAGTCCATGTTCTGAATGTCTATTGCTCCCTGCTTGGGGACGATAAGTAGAGAATGGAAAGCAAGCTCACGGGTTGTCGTTTATAATGGTTGTATCATATCTTTATGGTCTTTCTAAGTACACACACATATTTTGGTATACACATATACATTTATATATGCATATACACACATATTAGTAATATATAACTAAACACACACATAAATGTTAACATAAAATTTGTGTGTGTATGTCTAAGGGGAATCAGAAAATAGCTGTTTATTGATTATCAGAAAGAATTTGACGATTGGAGAGATTTACCTTAATTTAAATGAGGCAATATATTACCTGCTGTTAAAAAATTAACTGTCTTATGAAATTGAAGGTAAAACCAAAAAATCATTTTAGTGCTTTTCTTCTGGCTTCTACATAAAGTGAGTGTTAAAAAGATTATTAAGCTCATCTCACTACATACCTCAAAAAAGGGCAAAGTTTCAGAAACCCACAGCCAAAATGAGAAGGTTCAATTTCATAATAAATTCAAATAATACGAAATGCGTTTTTGCGTCAAAAATGGGATCAGTGCATCTATAGCTCTCAAAACATTTGCTTCCGCCCAATTGAGCTGGTTAGAACTTAGTCAAAATGATGCCTCAGCTTTGCACTTCATTCCATATTTTTCTGATAATCCTTTTGCTATTAGAGGACTCCACATTTCAAATTGCCTCAAGATTTTAGTTGGGGAGTTTTTTATGTTTATATTTTCTTTCCCAATTATCCATGAATGACTAAAGTATTCTGAAATCTCTAAACACATTTGTTAACTTTAAAAGAGCTCCTTTTACTATGTCCTTTGTAACTTTCATGGAAGTGGTTCAAGATATATGGTTCAAAGATATATCCCATGTTAATTTATAATATACATCTCTTTTTCAAAGTGTATACAATGGTATTATTTGTTCTGCAGAGATCTGACAATAGTTGCTCAATAATCTGTACTGAAAATGTAAGTTTTGTGGTTACAACTGTTTCCCTGAGCTATAAGGAACTTTGTATTAGTATAATTCAGTAAATAAATAGATATTTTCAAAGTTTCATTTATGGCACATTAATTTAGAATACTATTTAATAAAATATCACAGATCTCAAGCATGGTGGCTCACACCTGTAATACAAGTACTTGGGAGGCTGGGACCGGAGGATAGCAGGTTCGAGGTTATCCTCAGCAACTTAGTGAGGCTCTCAGCAACTTAAGGAGACCCTGTTTTCAAATAAAAAAATAAAATAGGACTGGGGCATAGCTCAAAGGTAGAATGCTCCTGGGTTCCATTACTAGCACCATACACACATACGCAAACACACACACACACACACACACACACACACACACATAGTAAGTAAAATAATCTGTCTTCTCTCTTGTGGTTTAATTTCATCCAGAAATGAAGTGTTTAAATTTTTTCGCCAATCTAGATATCAAGTTGTGTTTCACTGTTGATCAAAGTGTGTTGACTGTCAAAGCCTTACTGAAAGAAAGGAGGCAGGCACAGAGATAGGCTTAAAGCCATAGAAACAATTCTCCTTGATGATTCTTAGTCCTAAACAGTGTCTTCTGCTCTCTTGTTTAAGCAAAATGCTGCATTTCTCTTTTCCCTTTGGATAACTAATCCCCACATTTAAGGGGTGTTAAATCATTTCTGCCAATATAAGATTATTTCTTTAAAAATAAAAGCCAACCCTTTTTATATAAATTTAAAAACATTTTCTAGTGCAAAAGCCAAGGAAGAAATTAAATCTGAAAGTCTAGTTGTGTTTATCTACCTCCTTCATTTTAATCTTGTCATTTCTCTTGAAAATGTTTACTATAAAATGGTCATCCTGATTCCTTCTTGAAAGGAGTTAGTTTTTTTTCTACAAATCATTGAAAAATTACATGTCTATGTCTTATTAATCAACGCATTCAAATCGGGTTTGTTGCAAGAATCAGGCAATGAGAGAACACCGTAATGAAAATTGAAACTAGGTTGAATGTTTTCTCTCATATATGAAAGCTAGAGAGAAAATAGGAAACAAGTGGGACTTTAGATCAATGAGGAAAGAAACCTGTAAAAAAATGGAAGGAACAGGGGGAAGGAGGAGAGAGGGAGCAAAAAAGAACTGATGAAGGAAACAGTTGAAATAATGTTATGTCCATCTATGAAGGTATCACTACCAATCTCACGCATATACAGGGCAGTGTGGGGAGTGGCAGGGGATCTGAAGGGAATCACACCGAGCCCTGTGTGCATGTGTGTTTGTATCACTTTGAACCTCACTATGATGTATAAATATAATGCACCAATAAAAGTGTATAAACATTGAATCTGGGGATAGGATTGTATGGCAGAGATGTCTTGGACAAGCACTTGGCACTTATTATGGGATATTTGTCTACTATAAAGTATATTTTGAACTACTTATTCCCAAGGTAATAGTTCCAACTAAAGGAAAATACTTACTGCTTCTATATTTCTTATTTTATCAATCTCAAAGGCTTCTTATAGAAATTATATCTCACCCTTATAGGATTTTAGTATACTCTCACTTTATTTTTCCAACTATAAGGGATGTCTTATGTTTAGAATTATTTTTCAGAGTATGCTATAAAGCAGTGTGTTTAACTCCCATAAATGTTCCTTCCCCATGTATAATGTCAGGTAGTCAGGGAATCTACTTAATGCCAATGGTAAAGAGCAGAGAGCACTGTTGCAACTTTTGTGTCTGGATGCAAGACAAGAGTGCAATAATATTTTATACAGTGAAAAAAAAAAAACCTGTCTCCCCCTATTGCAGAATAGGGGATGATCAGTGTCCGAATAGCCCCAGATTGTTCAAAGTATTTGTTGGCATGCTGCTTTCTGATCTCTCAATTTTATTATAATTGATTAATGTCAGTTTATTTGGATTAAAAAGTATTGCTAGAGAAATAAAAGCAAAACCATGGTGTCCTAAAGTTTAGAATTAAACCAAGGTATTGGTATGTGGTGTCCATTGAATTTAGAGAACTAAAGCAGAGTCTATTGTCATTAACTCTTGAGTGCCCTGTATTTTACCCAGAGTCCCTGGACTCCTCATCAGAAACTATCAATGAAGTGATACCTGGATTTAGATATGTTTTATGTGTTCAGATCAGCATTATAACGGAGGAGAGGAGAAGATAGAGATTAACTGTATTACTTTACAATTACAAAGAACCTTAATCCTCAAAATAGGGGATCTTTAGCAAAAAGAAGATAGGAGGTCTTTAAACTGAATTTGCATGAAATTTCACTCATTTTATGTTAGTGGTGTGTGTGTGTGTGTGTGTGTGTGTGTGTGTGTGTGTGTGTGATTTTATCCTTGAAATCTCTGAGATCACATTAAATCTGTTGGGCTCCCATGACTTCACAGGTGGAGTACTGAGCTGCTTCCAGGTTAATCTATCGTTCTAGGCTTTTCTAGGGAAAGAGATGTCTACACGCTGATTATATTTTTCTTACTCTGTTTTTAACATACTTTATTTCTATGCTCAAAACCTGCAATGACATCAGTGCTTGCAGGAAGTCCTAATCCTCTATCCAGTTTTTAAGATGCTCCATAAGATGCTATTCTCTAATTTTGCCTCGCATGTTATGTTACCAGAGTCTAAACTCCCACCAGACACAGCCTCTTCTTTCCCTTGATCCCATGCTATTTACTATCAGCGGCTCTAGCTCATGTCATTTTCCCTGTCTCTCAACTTTTACTGATAGATACCCCTGCATGTAGTGCTTAATTGCCCACCCCATGCCCCACTTGATTGAAGTCTCTTGGGGAGACAGAGACTTTGTCATTTCTTTTGTATTCTCCACATGACTTGCATGATGAGGAGTGCTGTCTGCCAAGAGTACACTTCAGTGACTATAGAATATGTCCATTAAGTTTCCCAAGTCCAAGACCTTTACTTTATCTCCCATTATTCTGCCACTCTGAAAACTAAGCAAAGGATCTGGAAGACTTGGTATTGCTTATGCTTCAAAAACAATACATCTAGTTCCCTGGAGTTACAGGTGATGGGTGGAAAAATCATAGTTTTAGTATAAAGGTGAAATCATTTAGTAAATCAAATGGAAATAAAGGTTAAGTGAGGGCAGTCTAATTTAATTGAAGGAGGACAGGTGAGAAAAACGAGAGCTGCTTTTAGAACATAAAAATAAAAAACTTGGTAAAAGCACCAAAGAATTTTAAAACTGGGTTTTAAAATGTAATTCGTGCCTTATCTAGGCTATGCTTTTAGAAATAGAGCTAACTATACTTGCCATAAAACAAAAGCAAAAAGGTATATGGAACATGGCTCAAAATAAAAAGATTTCTTCCATGTGAAAAGCTAGGTAACTATTCATATATTATACAGATTTGCTTTTTAAAGTAGCTTCTGCAAGTACCTGTTTTAAAATCCTCTAAAAAAATAACTGAATGAGAAATAGGGAGGAGAAAACTCATGGTTATATATTGTTCCCTGCAGAATATAGTTCCCACAAGTGGGGCCCTACAGACAAAGAGAGGGGATGAGGTCAAGTAGCAGTTAACATGGGAGTTTCTAGTTTTTTACATATTCTAGGTGTTCTGAACTTGAGAGCTCTAGGCAGTTGGAGGAAAATAAGACCCACCTTAGAACTGTGTCACTTCAACAGATTATAATCTGCTGGGTTCTGTAGTTTGGATCAGAACCATGCAAATCAGCTTATGTCAGCTCTCCGCTGAAGAATGGGTTCATCACAGAAGGGTACATGGAGTGGGACAATAAACAAAGAATGTACTGTCTTTGTTGGCCATCTACCTAAGTTTAGTATAGCTTTAACAATGTCTCAAAATATATAAACAGAAAGAAATCATAAGATGCTTTTAAAATATGTAAAGCACCCACATTGTTTGGAGGAAAAGTACCAAGCCAAGAATTTCATATTAGACTAATTATTATTCACATGGGGTCACAAAAAAGCACCTTTATTAAGGTTTAGAAAATATACTTTCTCCAGCCACGTCATTGGCACCTATCTGTAATCCCAGCTAGCCCAGAGGTTCAGGCAGGAGTATTGCAAATTAGAGCTTGGGCAATTTAGTGAGACCCTGTCTCAAAATAAAAATAAGAAATAAAAAGTAAAATAAAAATGGGATGCAAATGTAGCTTTGAGGTAGAGTGTCCCTGGGTTCAATCCCATTACCATGCACACACCAAAAATAAATAAATAAATAAATAAATAAATAAATAAATAAATAGAAAGAAGTTGAAGTTAGGACATATGCAGTAGGTAGATTGTGTGCCAGGGAAGAACTTTGAGACCTATCTCTAATGCCTTATTCAGATGTTTTACTATTTCCTCATTTTCTGATACCATATATATTAGTGTGCTTGTACTACCATAACAAAATAACACAGATTGGATGGTTTAAACAATAGAAATTTATTTTCTCACAGGACTGGAGACTAGAAGTTCAAGTTCAAGGTATCAGCAGGTTTGGTTTCTCCTGAGGCCTCTCCTTGACTTTCAGTTGGCAGTCCTCTCAACGCATCTTCTCCTGGTCTTTCCTGTGTGCACACACATCCATGGTGTCTTCTTGTGTGTTCAAATTTCCTCTTGTTATAAGACACCAGTCAGATTGGTTTAGGGCTTACCCTAATGGCCTAATTTTATCTTACTTGCCTTTCTAAAGGCCCTATTTACAAATGTCACCTTCTGAAATAATGATATTTAGGGGTTTGACATATGAAAGGGGGGGCATGATTTAGTTCATAACATATATCTGACACCCTTTCAAAAGGTGCTTTATTTTGAGTACTTAAGAACAAAGGCTGCCGGGCATGGTGGCGCATGCTTGTAATCCCAGTACTTGGGCGGCTGAGACAGGATGATCTGGGTTTATGGCCAGCCTCAGCTACTTAGTGAGGCCCTCCGCAACTTAGTGAGACCCTGTTTCAAAATAAAGAATAAAAAAATAGGGCTAGGGGTGTAGCTGGGAGGTAGAATGCCCCTGGGATCAATCCCCAGTACCACCAAAAAAAGAAAGGCCAACGCAACAGGACCTCTAGAAACTCTTCATACAGGAAGGCCTTCCTTCAGTCTAGCTTCAGTCTTGCATGCTTTCATGCCAACCCAGTTCTGTGCTCAGCAGAGGACGCCCCTCTACTGAGACCACCTTCAAGAGAGAGCCGGGGAGGTGCAGATCTAATTCCCCTCAAGTCCCCCTCGCCCAGCACAGGCCAGGCCCCAGGAGGTACGCGGGGGAGATGAGTTAGAAAGTGAGTGCTCTTCCAGCTCAGAGTCCAGGGTTGTATGTCTTCTCTGGTATGTAGAAGCTAGAGAGAAAATAGGAAACAAACGGGACTTTGGATAAATAGGAGAGACCAGTAGAATAGTGGAAGGGGGTTGGGGAGGGAGATGGGAGAAGAAAAAGGAATGAGGAAGGAAACAGTTCAAAGAAGGCTGTGTCCATATATGACGGTTTCACTGAGAGGTAAGCAGGGTGGATATGGGGGAAACACCAAGTGCCGTGTGCAAGTATGCTCCTATCGCTCTGAACCTCACGATGATGCATAATTACAGTGCATCAATAAAAGTATTTTAGAAAGAAAAAAAAAAGAAAGGCCAACTATTTACATGGTTGTAATATTCAGGGTCAAACCCAGAGCACATCTCCTAGACTTGGACTCACCATTACAAATCAGCAACATTTGGAATTAGCAGCACCAAGAGACTCGGAATCAAGAATGTTGGCATACTGTTTAAATTTTTGTTCATGAAAATGAGAAATACCATGGTTCCTCATGTACTCAAGGTCATTTCATCATCTTCATATGTCATGTGTAAAAATACTTTGTGTTTCTGATGTCTATTTTAAATATCAAAATAATGCAAATTTTAAAACTGGAAGGAAACTTGGTGATCTCTTTTCAGGATGATGTCTGGAAATCACATCATTCTATTCATATTGTCCAAACCAAAATTATTATACACAGGAAGGTGAATCAAACAAACACAAACTATATGCCCAAGCTCTAAATGTCCAATTTCAACATGGGATTTTAAGTAGATATTAGTAATTGCTACCTACATAAATATCCTGAGCTAACGTTAACAGCATGATCCTCTATCTTTTAGTATTGAATGTATTTTGTGGTTCTGGGGCTTGAACCCAGCACTGCAAACATTCTAGGAAGATGCTCTACCATGGAGCCCTAAGACTTAAGCCCTTAAGACTGGATCTTTGACTAATGACTGTTTTTTAGATATTAATCATTTCTCCTTCATTTTACATCCATAGTGATGCAAATAAATCTGCCAGTCTCTGTGTATCTTAATTCTCTTTCTGTAGAGAGTTGCTCTCTTACTGGTATGGGAGGTGTTGACAACCAGATGTTCAAATATGACTAATGGAAAAGATCAAGACAATTTTTTAGCTTATATGACATCAGGCCTTTACAAAATGACATGATAGGTGGCTTACTATACCTATTACTGTTTGCTATTAGACTTGCAGTAGAATATGTAGATCCCAGGTTGTGTGTGTTGGAATTTTATTGTGGAGGGTAGAATGAGTATTATATTCATATACTAAATGAAAATAAAGTATGCATAAATTTACCTCAAGCCACTTTTGTTCATGTAGTCATGATGTCATCTGTGTGATTCACAAAAAGATCTATGGTAAACTTTAATATTAGTAATATTCTCCAGCGTGGCCGCCCACTGGGACAAGGGAGAATCAGAGGGAAATACTATAACTAATGATAATTGTTCTTGTTTAAAAATACACTGCCTGTAACTATTTCAAGTGTTGACCCTTTGTCTAATCACATCATAGTATACTTTCAGTGTGCATTTTATTTTGCTGCTTTAATTATAGAAGTAAGAGTTTTTAGCTATGCAATGGCTTATAATTATTTGTCTGAAAAATTGCTTTGACCTTTGAAGGCATAATTTTTCAACATCAATGGATTAATTTACTTAAATAGTTTATGTACAAACTATTAACCGGTACAATATTTTTCTTTAATGAAAAGACAAAAGCTAAGAGAAAACTAATGACTCAGTTTTCAACTCTTTCCTCATGTTATAAAACATTATCCCAGAATTATTTGCCTCTAATTTGACATTAAATAAATACGGGGAAAAATAATCTTTGAAAAGTTAATCATGCTTTCATATAAACAGGTTGATAGTGGCTTTAAAACTCAGCCTCGATTTTTTTAAAGCACTCATATCACACTGTATTTGATTTGAAAGGGGGCACTTTATTCCACAGGTGTCCACATTTTACTTTTGGCTGGAGAGGCACTGGAAGATTTTCAGACAGACTGCAGTGAGAGATGGATTTCTATTATATACTGAGATGCTGAGGTGCCTGGGAATAGAATCGAGCTAATTTTACTGTTGAACAATAGTTAATAGGATACCTGGGTCCAAACGCACACCTGCCATTCCCACGCAAGTAGATTCAGACTAGAGCATCCATAGTGGTCGTCTCTCATCAGATGCGACTCCCCTTAGATTTTTATTAGTCCGAGCATTCTTTGCTCAGCCCCCACCTGATCACCCATGTTTTGCCACCAGAGGAGCAGTTTTTCAAGCCACACACAGCTGAGATTTGGAAGATTGCCCATGTACAATTGCTCCTTTATCTTCTAGTGACTTTGAAAGAAAGCCTTGGTATGAATTGAATGCTCAAAGCTCTGTCCCTGCACAATCTGTAGTACATTATTTCAGTTAGGCTTTTTATTGCTTCTGAGGGAATTGATTTTTTCCTCCTAGAGTACCAACCTTCCTCAATTCCCTTCCCTTAAAATGGAAAATAGAAAGAAAAAATAGAGCACAAGGTGTCTGGGAAATAGAGCAAAAAGTAGGCATTTTCAATCCCATGAGGATGAGAAATGGATGGAAATTATAAGACAGGGACAACTATCTCTCACTCATGCTACAACAAATTACATAATTCTGGAATGGATAAACTAACCCCAGAACCTTGCAGCTTTGTAACCATGTTCCTTAAAATATAATTCCATTATTCAGTTGTCTGAATGCATTTCACATCAAGTGTTTCCTTATTCCTTGATGTGTTATTGCCAGTCGCAGGTGTCTAAATTAAGGTAAAGTCTCTCCATTTCTATACCAATACCATTCCTTTGTTTGTGGAAAAGTAGTTCATTGTTTGGTCAAGTAATTTCCAAGAATTTCATGTAATTGCTACATGAATTTTCAAAATGTGCTTTGAAGAGTTACATTGAAAATAAACATGTTCAAGACTCAATAAATCTTGTGGTAGACTTGTTTAATTTGTTTAACATAGCCTTTTCAAAATAAAACCCACTTATCCATACCTGTTTTTATCTGACTATGATGGGTTAATGTGGAGAAGATTTGCATAGATTTTAAAGATGCAAAAAGTTTGATAAGACTGCAGTAGAGAGAAATAAGGAATTTCAGTGAATTAAGTTTCCTACTTTTGGGCTTGTAACTTGGTTCATGGGCCATTCACTGAGTATGAGATACTGGGATTTATTGTGACTTTCATATATGTCTTGGCAATAAAAAGTATGGCTCATGTTTTTGATTTAAAGAAAGGCAGATCAATCTGTACATTACAAGATTTATTATTGAGAATACATCCTGTGAGAAGTGTAATGTTTACAGTAATAGATTTGGTATTGTAGTTATGTGAGGAAATGGAACTTAAAAATGTGAGATAATAATTATAACCATAATTAAGTAGAACAAATCATATGATACATTAAGATGTTTTAATTTTTGTCATCAGAAATTGTTCAATTTCTGGGTGATTGTCATCTGAAAACTTTCTAGGATTTAGAGAAAAATATACCATATCATAACTCTGACTGCATTCTTATATTTCTTGCCAAGTAATATGAGCAAAGTTGTACATTCAGAAGTGGTAAGATGATTCTCTGAATGTGACATTATCTGATGACACCCAGAAAGCCTTTAAACGCAAAAGATAGAGAGAAATGCTTCATTGCTTTCCTTGGATGGGATTCTTTTTCTTTGAGTCTAAGCAAGATTAATGCTCCAAGTGACATGATGACACATCTAGCTGTGAAATGACAATATAGTGTTTGCAAAATGGTAGTAGGGACATGCCTAATAAAACACTCTACCTTAATTTTTTCTAAATACTATTAGTTTGAGATTGTTCCGAAGGTAATGATGTTCATCTTGTGAAATGAGTTACATATGCCATTATGTTTATACATTTATGTGTATACACTATTTTTGTTAGGAATGATAGATCACCTCCCTTTTGCCTTCACTTGTATTCAGAAAAGTGATAGTGTTTCTTACTCTCTTCTGTTCAGTTTCTCAAATATTTGCTGAGTAATTTCTCTGTTTAAGGTATCGTGCAAAGCACCTTTTATAGGAATGTAACACAAGGAAAGAGAAGAACCTGATAGCTTGTCTCAACTTGGTTTATGTGAATACTTAATTCTGGTGATCAAAGCTATCCAGTAATCAAATAAAATAAAAAATAAAAAGAGCAGTATCACATTGAAGGTTTGGAGATCAGGTGCAATAAGTCAAGACATAATTTTATTTTTTAAACAAGCCAAGTTAACAATAAAAATATGTACCATGCATGACTAATATCCCAAAGAGCAGTAATGAGATGGCAATTTCTGAGAGGTACAGAAAAATCAATTGAAGAGAAATGGAAAATGAGTGTTTAGTATTTAGAATAAAAAGAAATAAATGGTATAGTCAGAATCACAGGTCAAGTTAAACAGTAAAGGATAAATCAAGATAAGGGAAATTATGTGATTTTCAAAACAGAACAGCCAGATTAAATCAAGATGACCTCTGTCTATAAATCATGAGTCACTTAGCAGGATGTTCACTTACTGGAAATATTTCTTAATGAAATCGATAGGCCCCTTTTAGCCTTGGATTTCAGAGTGGGCACTTGTACCATCTTTCATGGAAGTCCAATTGGAGAACACTGGAATACTGCTTCATGTTATTTTTGTGCCTTACTTATCACTCATTTATCATCTATTCTATAAGCATATTTTTGGTAATTTATAATAGCTTGTGAACATACAAAAGTAAATTACCTGTGAGAATTTTCTATCAGATAATTCCAGCAGTAGAAAATAATGACTGACTGCCTCTGGGAGAGTTCAGGGTAAAACATGACTTCTTTATCTTCAGCAGAAAATTCCTTGGAACATTTTTGCTATATCCTAAGAATTTGAGTGAATTTTGTATTATTAATTTTGGTATCTTAATTTAATTTTTGTGCTAAATCTTTCATATCTAGTAAAGGTTGGCCGTTGTTTTACAGTTTCTCTCATGTCTTGTGAGAGCATACATACTCTCATTTGGGAAACAAAATATCATGCAGATTTTGCACAAGGAGTTAACCATGACGTCTTACCATGGTGTTCAGTCAGAGTACTGTGGGAATCATGGGAGGGAAAAGATGGCTCTTCCTGTGCCCATCTTTTTTTTTGGTAGTACCGGGGATTGAACCCAGGGGCATTATACCTCTGGACTACACCCCCAGCCCTATGTTTTTACTCTTTATTTAGAGACAGGGTCTCACTAAGTTGCGGAGGGCCTCACTAAGTAGCTGAGGTTGGCCACAAACCCGGATCCTCCGGTCTCAGCCTCCCAAGTACTTGGATTACAAGCATGCACCACCACTCCCAGCTCTCCTGTGTCCATTTTGAAGGAGAATTTCAACTGAGCTTTGAATGATGGGAATGATGTTGGTAGACTGGAAAAAAAGAAGAGAGGAGGACCCTCCAAACTGAAGGGCGGTGCCTATCCTTGCATAAGCGGTGAAACTGGAGGTTGGTGAGAGTGTCTTAAAATAAAGATGCAAAGATGACTAGAAATCATCTTGGTTGACCTTCTGTGTGGTCCAAGGATATGGGTCCTCATACAGTATATTAGTGGTTGTTGAATGCCGAAAGCCATTTTCTAAAGAATGAACTCATTGCTAAAGCACAATAAATACTTCTATTAATTTAGAGTTATTTCAAGTAAATTACCTTATAAGCCAATCAGTGAAAAAAGTTTTTGATAAAAACAAAAATGGAATCTTATTGGTTTTAGATGATAACTGCCCCCTTACGTTGGCCTTAACATTGAGTTTATTTCTACATTTTATTTTGGATTCACACTGTCAGGGAAATACTAATTCATACAGATAATACATATAACGAATAGTTCATTTTGCCATCCCAGGATAATCTCTTACTAAGCTGATTAATAAACTTGAAAAAGGAATAATTGGAAAATGTTATTTTAATGCCGAATCACTGAGAATTTAACTGTTGCTCACAATGCTAACTAGCAGAGAGTATAATTTGGGTGGAATAAATCCCAAAGTATTACTAGGTGCCATTTTAAAGTAATTCCAAATACATCAGTGTTTTGCTCAGTCCGATATTCAGAGTTTGTATTTGTAAATAATCATTTTGAGTCTAAACTGCAAGTTTTACTTTCATGAGAGACACTCTCTCTAATGCAGAGAACTCATGGCCCTGCATCAGGAAAGTAAGCTTGTTCAGCCTAATAAAATCCTAAGTTGTAAGGAAGCCATGACATTGAATCTGTGTTCTAGTTGAGATACTTATCTAATAAAGTCTCTTCCACACACTAAAATTAAAAAAGTAGTCGCTCATCTCATTTGTAATAGTTCACTAACAATATGTCTCATGACAAGCAGGGAGATTTGATTTATAATAAAAATTCTAAAAGTCACTGCTGAAATTTAAAGACTGTATATGAATATAAAATATACAGTGGTTGGAAAGGTATTGGACTTAGCAAACAGCAGGTGCTTGGCAGTGTAGTACATCACAGCTGTCTGAACACAGCTTAGCCCTCGCTCGTATGTAAGATGCCCCGTGGTTTCTCTCATCACTGTCTTAGCACCCTCACAAGAGGCTTCGCTGAAAAGCCTTGAGCAACTTAGAAACCTCTCTGTCCTCCAGTCCCCTGATCAGACAGTAACATAATTCTAGTCCTATTTCATGCTGTTGCATTGTGAAGATTACAGAGCTAATACTTGATAAATAATTAGTGCTTGGTATATATTTAGTGTAATGGATTGAATTGTGGCCCCAAAAAGCTAGATTTAAGTCTTAACCCCTGGTATCTATGAGTGTGATCTTATTTGACAATGGGATCTTTGCCATTGTAATAAAGGTTTAAGTAAGACGAGGTCAGAATGGATTAAGATTGATCTTGAATCCAGCCACTGATGCTCTTATAAGATAAAGAAAGACACAGAAGGAAGAAGACCATATGAAATCTGAAGCACAGACTAGAGTCATACTATTTCAAACTAAAAAACACCGAGGACTGCCAGCAACCCTAGAAGGTAGGAGATAGGCAAGGGACAGTTTGTCTCACAGCCTCCGGAAGGATCCAGCCCTGGCTAACATCTTGATTTTTAGACTTGTAGTTTCCACAACTGTGAGAGTTTATAGATGGTCCCCAACTTATGACATATATAAGACATGAAAAAGAAATAACAAATACAGAATGTAAAGGAAGAAATAAAATTGTCCTTATTTATAGATGATGATTATTCATATAGAAAGTTCCTAGGAGTTTATGAAAAATCTCCTACAATAACAGTGAATATAATAGCGCCACATATACAAAGTCAGTATAAAAAAGCCAGTTGCTTAGCTATACCAACAATGAACAACTGTGATTTGAAATTAAAAATACCATTCGAAGTATCGCCTCCTTTAAAAAGAAATGCTCAGGTATAAATCTAGCATAAGATCTATTATTTAGAGAACTATAAAACACTTATGAAAGGAATAAAAATAAAAATATACAGCATATAAAAAGGAGATATTCTGTGTTCATTGAATCTTCCAAGATGTTGATTTTTCTTAACATGACCTATAGATTCACCAAAATCCCAATCTAAATTTCAATAATTGTTTTGTAAATATCATTAAACTGATTCTCAAGTTTATGTTGAAAAGCAAAAGACCTACATTAGCCAACATAGTACCCAAGAATGTAAGCAAAGTTGAAGGACTTCCACTACCCAATTTCAAAAATAACTGTTAAGCGGTAGTAGTCAAGATATATGTATCAGTGAAATACAATAGAGAATCTGAAATAGACCCATACAATTATAGTGAACTGCTTTTTGGTAAAGGCTCAAAGGTGATTCAATGAAGAAAGTATGATCTTTTCAACTTTGCAAATTAGCACAACATGGCACCACAACACTCCCATCAGAATGGCTACTGTGCAGTAAAAAGTGAAAGTACCAGTTAGCAAGGGTGCGGAGCTAACAGGAATCTTCACTCATTATTATGGAGAAAGCAAACTTGTACAACTACTTTGGAAAATAGTTTAACACTTTTTACATTATTAAATATAGTCGCATCATATTGTTCAACAAGTATGCTCTTTTCCAACTTATCAAGGTAAGATCATAATTTATTTTTTTAATTAATTAATTTATTTATTTATTTATGTATTTTTGCAGTACTGGGGATTGAACTCAGGGGCATTCTACCTCCGAGCTACACCCCTGGCCCTATTTTTTATTCTTCATTTTGAAACAGGGTCTCACTAAGTTGCAGACGGCCTCACTAAGTAGCTGAGGCTAGCCACGAACCAGGATCCTCCTGTCTCAGCCTCCCAAGTACCAGATTACAAGCGTGTGCCACCACACCCAGCTACGATCATAATTTATAGCAGGTATGTACATAATTACAAAAAACAGAAGCAACCAAAAGGCCCTTGGTTGCACAAATTGGTGAATGCACAAAGAAACTGGTATATTAGCACCTTCTTATCTGCCAGAAATATGTTCCAAGATCCCCAGTGGATACCTGAAATTGAAGATAGCACCAAACTCTATATAATATATACTTTCTTCCTGTACACACACATCTGTGATAAAGTGTGATTTATTAAGCACAGTAAGAATTTAGCAGTAATAAAATAGGACAATTATAGCAATATACTATAATAAAATTGCTAGCATCATTATGCTTGCACTTTGGGGCAATTATTAAGTAGAATACAGGTTACTTGAACACAAACACTGGGGTGCCACCACAGTTGATGTGATAAATGAGACTGCTACTATGTTACTAATGAGTGTAGTGTATATACCATGGAAATGTTGGATGAAGGGATGATTCATATCCTGGGCTAGATGGCATGCAATTTAAAACTTATGAATCATCTACTTCTGGAATTTTCCATTTAATATTTTTAGAACTTGGTTGACCATGGGCAATTAAAACCTCAAAGAGGAAAACAGTGCATAAGGAGGAATCTACTCTACATTCTTACGGTAGAATACTATTCAACAATTAAAAGGAATGAAAGCAAATGATCTGTCAAGCCACATATAGACATATGAATCTTAAATACTCATTGCTCAGTGAAAGAAGTCAGTCTGAAAAGCTAAATACTGTATGATTTGAATTAGATGACATCTTCAAAAAGACAAAACTATAGAGTCGGTGTATTAGAGTTGTGCAGATAGAAGAAAGAATCAATAGGATGTGACTCCATATAGAAAGAGATTTACTATAAAGAATTGACTTTCAATTCTTTATTGGCTGGCAAGTTCACAAGACGGTTCAGGCCAACAGGCGTGAGACCCAGGAGAGCCAGCGGTGTAGTTGCAGTTGGAAGGCTGGCACTTGGAGACCCAGGACAGGTGGTAATGCCGTTCTAAGTCAAGGCCAATACGCTGAAAAACTCATGGAGGAGCCAGTGTGCAGCTCAAATCTGTAGTGCCAGTGTCTCAGATGAAGCCTGCAGAGAGTCTGCTGGTTTGGTCCAGGAGGCTGGCCTTGTTCATCTTCTCGAGCATCCGAGGCCCATGAACACTAAGGAGGGTAATATTCTCATGCAGAGTTTATCAATTTAACTAGTAATCTCATTCAAAAACACCCACCAAGTTGGCACATAAAATTGACCATCACAACATCAGTGGTCACCAGGGGTGTATAGAGGGGAAGAGGCTTGAATAGGCAAGGCACTGGACAATAAAACTGATACTATGATTGTAGGGTAGTGGGTTGAATGAGGTTCACCCCCAAAATTTCCATATTGTAATTCTTGGAACAGGTGAATATTACATTATATGTAAAAACAGTGAATATTACCCTACATGATAACTGATTTGTTAAACACTTGGGCTTCACACATGTGATTAGGGACTAAGGATATAAAGAGATATGATTAAAGATGAATGAAGAAATTCTTTGCATTGTATTTGTGGGTCCTAAGTGGGTGGGCCATAAAACACTACTTCAGCCAAGTCATTAAAGTCAGCATCAGCAAGGATGAGTCGTTTTGCAGTACGTACCCTTGATAGGATTTGAAAATGGCACTTTCCCACTCTGGTCTCCATCTTCAAATTCCACTAATCTGGTCTAATCATGAGAAAAATGTGACACAAATCCCAGTAGAAAGACATTGTCCAGAATCCCTGATAGGTGTTTCTGAAAAGTGCCAGGGTCCCCAAAACCAAGAAGGTCTGAGAAACTATCACAGATGTAAGGAGGTGAAAGAAACATCATGAATAAGTGTAATGTATTATCCTAGATGGGAATCTGAAACAGAAAAAAAGACATTAGGTAAAAACTAACTAAATCAAAATAAGTGTGAATAAAGTAAGGAGTTTACTTAATTTATCAATATTGGTTCATTAATTTTGACAATACTTGTAATAGAAAGCTTATTGAGAAATAATGTGGGAACTCTGCATAGTCAGCAAATTTTCTGTGCATCTGTAACTTGTGTAGAATAAAGTTTATTTAGGAAAATAATGTTCTTGTTTGGGCATGTTATTAGAGTGGACATGCAGGGCTGATTTTAAAAAGGCCAATGCATGCAAAGCTCCTCCTGACTATTTATATTAATTTTCTAGGACTGCCTTAACAAATTACAACAAACTGAATGGGTTACAACAATGTAAACTTAATTGCTCTCAGTTCTGTAGGCCAGAAGTCAGATCTGTATGTCTGTAGCTCCCTGCACCCTCTGGAAGTTCTAAGGGACAAACCTCCCACTTCCTTTTCTAGCTCCTTTTGAACTTCTGGCTTTCCTTAGCATGTTTTGGACTTTTGAATAGATCACTTCAATCTCTGCCTGCAGCTTCACACAACTGCTTCCCTGTGCCCCTCTGTTTTCTACCTTTCAATCTCTTAAAAGGACACTCCTTGTTAAAATTAGAGCACATCCTAATCTATTATGAACCCTTATTGAACCCTTACCTTAAGTACCTCTGCAAAGAGCCTTATTACAAATAACACCCTGCTTGACAGCTCCAGGTGTTGATACCTATTTTGGGGGGACACCACTCAACTCACACCATGCAGGATCATAACATGACCATGGTGTGAACATGGCGAGGAGAGCCTGCAGAAACAGAATCTGCAGTACACTTGCACGTGTTGGTGGTCTACCACGTGCTAGAATTGTCTTAGTAAAGATTATAATAATAATAGGTCGTAGTTATTGCATAGTGATATGCTACTCACTGATGCAACTGTTCTGCCTATATTCTCTTTTAATATTTGTACTGCAACTATCCTTCATTTGTTGCTGAGGAAGGTAGGGCACTGAGAAATAAAGAAACGTACCTAAAATCACGGAGCTGGCAAATTTCAAACTTCTGTTAATGGTGTTTATTGCTGTTAAAACACAAATGTGTTTTCACTTTGTAGAAGTTCTAAGCGCTTCCTTGGAACCTGCGGATTCCACTTGAAGGCTTATGCCATAGAAGAGGGGTTTTGCATGCAATGTCCTTTCAACTTATGGGCGTGAAGATTTATCAGTCCTATTTGCCCTGAGTTCCTTGAGACAGAAACCAGTAATGCTTTTTTTTTTTAATTTTAGGATTTCAGAAAATATTTTATCTCCATTATCTATATCTCCCAATTGAATCACTTCCGATTTATTCTTGTTTTCTTTATTAATGTTTTATTTTCAAGCCGGGTGTGATGGCACATGCCTGTAATCCCAGTACTTGGGAGGCTGAGACAGAAGGATCACAGGTTTAAGGCCAACAGCAATTTAGCGAAACCCTGTTTCAAAATAAAAAGTAAAATAGGGCTGGGGGTATAGCTCAGAGGTAGAATACCCTTGAATTCAATCCCCAGTACCACAAAAAGTAAAATTTAAAAACTCCCTCTGAAAATGACTTTTTCTTGTGTATGTTGCCTTCTCACTAGAATAACCTCCTACCCCCACCAAATGCATGTGCTTTTTTATCTATTGAATTTTTCTCTTCTCACAAGGACTTAAAAATTCCATCCTAATAATGCAAAAACTTTTAAACTCTGCTATAAGCAAATGTAGCATTTCTAGAGGCGATTAGAAATAGGTAGATGCCAAGTAAATGTATAGGATGAAGTAAGTGATTCAAATAGAACAATTAGCAGATGGCAGGCACAATTACATATTCATGTTTCTGGCCAACAGCATTTGGTAGATATAATTACCTTACAGGTGTTAACTGCCCTTCTATCATGGAATGAGACATCTCTGAACACTACAGAGGCACAGTTAAATGACTGATGGTCACAAATTAGTAAAACTTCTATTGGCTTCTTTTTTAGACATGAATCAGAAAGCTAAATTCAGTTCTCAGAGTCTTGTACTAAGTTCAGAAAAAGGGAAACTTAACGTGGGAGAGCAGGTGTGTTGTAATCTTCACGTTGATTGCTGGGGTGGGAAAAACTGCACATTAAAAGACATTTAAAATTCACTCAACATTTGGAAGGTACAAAGTCCAAACAGGCAATCATTTAGGGAAAAGGTAGCAGCTGTTATGACTTATTCCTTTGAGTTTCTTTAAATTACCTGAGTTTCATATGCAAAGTAGTATTATTATACCATTTTCAAAAGAAAGTTTTCCATGTAGGTAAGTTGGTAGTTATGATTCTTCTTAGTCTTAAGAGTATTATTCTATAATAGGGCAAAAATTTAATTGCTAATGTTATCATTTTTATGTTTTAGTAATTTTGATGAAAAAATATTTTAAAATATAGCCTTAACCATACACGCGTACACACACACACACACACACACACACACACACACACACACAGTAATTAGGTCATACAAGCATTACTGATTTTATTGCTCTACTGTGAAAGTAAATATTTGGTTACTTCCATATAACGTTTATATCATTTGCATCTATCTGCCCAAGGAATTAAATGAATCTCCTTAGTCTTGTCTGGAAATAATATTGTCTAATCTTATCAAAATTTTAAATTTCCTTCCTTCTATTCTACCTTTTACTTTACTATGAATCTTTATTTTTTTTTCTTTTTGTACTGGAGATTGAATCCAGGACATTCTACCTCTGAGCTACACCCCTAGCCCTTTTTATTTTTCATTTTGAAACTGTGTCTTGCTCAGTTGCTGCCCTTGAACCTGAGATTCTCCTGTCTCAGCTTCCCAAATACTGGGGTTACAGGCATGCACCAGGGTGTCCAGATAACTCTGAATCTTTGAATTTGTGTTATCCTCAGTACCATAATTTATGGCTTATTTATTTGTTCTGTCTTTTATATTTTTAAGTCATACTTTTAATTTTTTGTTGTTTTTATTTTACAAAGCAATGGTTTTACAACTATTATGTAGTCCTGAAATACAAACATGACTCTTATCAGGTACATATTTATTCCTGGACAATGGTGGTTAAATATTTTACAATGGATAAATATTTTACATAGATTGATAAAGATCGACCTCTCTCTCTCTCTCTCTCTCTCTCTCTCTCTCTCTCTCTCTCTCCTCTCTCTTCCCCAGTATGGAGGTCTCTTTATGTTACCCAGGTTGGTCTTGAACTCCTGGGCTCAAATAATCCTCCTATCTCAGCTTCCTGAATCCTGGGATTATAGCTGTGTGCCCCTCACCCAGCTTTAAATAATGACCTTCTAGATTTTTTTTCTTTTCTTCTAGTTCAGTAGAAGAAAGACAAAATGATTTTTTCTTTAAAACTTAGAATAAAAATTCCATTGTTTAGTTTACTACTTTAAAACACAGGCTTTGGTAAAACAGTTTTAAAGGTTTTACATTGTCCATCTAATATGCACAGACAGATTACTAGTATGTAAAATATTTACTATCCTAAATTTTTCTTTCCTCTTCAATGAAAAGTCATATTGTTAGTGATATAAATGTCATTTTAGTGAGATATGCTATGCTTTTCTTTTAGCTTTATATTCCCTATGATTGAAAGCAAGGTGACTAAACCAAGTACAAGTTAAAATATGGTGTTCTAAAAAAATTTAAGCTGAAATGTAGGCTTAGATTTTTTTCTCTTCTCTGAGATATTCTCCAATAATCCTGATACTTTAATTTTCTCCATTTTCCTGTTCAGTAAAGAATATTATAGTTTTCTGCCCTGAGCATTGTAAATATTCACTGTTAAGAAACGTTTCCACAAGCATTACACATATAAAATATAATCTTCAGTGTACCTGTTCACTCTTTCTGGTGTCTATCTTATGAATTTGATAATCTCTTATAATTACATATTTTTCACAAATTGCCATATGGCAATGTGTACGCAGTGTTTTTTAATAGTTTTCCAATAATAGGATTATTGTATCCAAAATAGTCTCAAATCATAAAGACGATTCATGTTAAATGATACTTGTATTTTAGGTTGAAAATAGCTCAGAGCTAATGATCTGTGAATTGTCAAAAGGAGAAAAAGGTTTTACTTCTACATCTAGACCTTTAAGAAGAAAATTTTTCTTCTTAAGAAGAAAGGGAGGGGGAAATACCAAAATTATTATCTGGGGTATAATGTCAATTTTTAATCGTGTCTATAAGAGTAGATCTGCAGAGAAAGAGACTAGAATTGATATGTAAAAAATAATAGTCACCCTTGAAAACTAGATTAAATCTGAATTATATAATGAGAACAAAATATAATAAAACTGAAAATTTACAGGTAACTTTAGTTAAGAACATTGTTAGTCAAGCACAATTATTTCAGTTGATTTTTTCAGGTTATATTGATTTATAATATTGAAAAGTCAGACTTTGTTTTGCAACACTGAGATCTTGTTAAATCATATAATCTTATTTCTATACAAAGGTGCCAATAGGAACACTGTTGTATGGTTGTTGGAGGAATTAAAGTAAATGACATGTAAAGTACCTTAATTAAGTGTCCTGCCTAGAGTTGTTGCTTCATACGTGGTGTTATTAATCAATTTTGAAAATATGTCCCTTGGTTCTATTGAAAATAAGGTAAATCTAGCATAACATTTTAGAAGCTATTCACATATGCATATATGTACTGATTTTTAATTACACTTAATCCCATAATGATACTGTTGAATTAATCAGGAACTAGAAGTAACCATGATTGAGAAACCTATGAAATACTAAAGTGTTTTTCTTTGGGGATAAAGTCAGTTTGGTCCTTGAGTAAATTTACTTTTCTAGGTATTATTTTTTCATACACAGCTTTAGCTTTCTTCTAGAAATAACTGCCAAAGTCAGCACCACTCCTAAAAGTAAATCCTTTGAGAAAGTATTTTCGAGTCTCTGTTCTATAGTTCTATATTTTTTCATTATGCCTAAGGAAGTTTGTGAAATATATTTTAGCAAGAAGTTTAATATTAAAAACTTTTTACATTTTAAGAAATGTTGCATTCTTCTTTTGAATTAAATCAGGACGTAGTAGCAATCCACCTAAAGCAGAATGGCATTTTGAAATTTAAAGGAAAAACTATCAATGTATACATATTTTTAACACATCCTTGTCTTGTTATTGTTTTATTATGTTTTCATGCTCAATTTTTTAAGTATGTTTTTATTACTGGAGAGACTTAAATGCCTATATATAGATAGATTTCCTTTAATTAATGAATTATGCTTTATTCTAACAGATAGGAGAAGTTTGCTCATGTCACTTAATTTGTTTGCCTGGAGTTTTAAAAGCAGCAAATTTATACTATTAGCATTTTTAAATAGTGTTTCTGAATGTCTTGTAAAAGACTTCATAGATCCGTACCTGAAAGAAGTCCAAGAAATGAAGAGTAGTGGTGAATGATAGGTGGAAACGGAAGAGCCTCTCTGGTTAAGAACTCCTGAAAGAGTTTTTCTAAATAATGAAGCTATGGAAAGCCAATGAATCTGTATCAAGAGGATTTTTTTTCTCTCAGATTTAACACTGTAGGTTGAAAATAAAGTAACCTAGAAATAAATGGCTGACTTCTCAAGTGGAAAAAGGTTAATATTTGGATTGCTCACCAGCCAGATCAACTTTAGTACCAATGGCATTATATCCATTAATGATTTAGAAGATAATTTGGAGATATTTTGCTGATTTCATCATTTTGTTTATCACAGTCAAAAAGAAGAACAGATTAAGAACAAACTAAGAGAAAATGTGTATCTTTAAAAAAAAATTCAGAAATGAAAATCAAAGCAGTCCATTACAAATTTTGACTATCCTGTACTTAAATATCAATGGTTCAAAAGAAATTGCTGGAAGAAAACTTTTAAAGCTTTATTGTAATATATAAAAGAAAAAATGGCATGAAATTCACCATTCTTCTAGCTTTTCTGAAATCTATATCCTATACTCATCAAACAGAAGTCTCCATATTAGAAAAAAATGCAGAGGTACATTCATACATACCAAAATAACTTTAGAGTGGAACTATTATGTTTCTTCTATACCCCTTAGTGTGAGATTTCTCTTTCCTCTTTTAATTAATTTCAAATATCTTTTATTATATAGCAGGCAATTACTTTCTAATTTCCTTTTTATAGTCAAATTTCCTTGATAAAATCAATTCTTGCATGACATCTGCCTGTCTATATTTTTCAGCAATCTGTGCATTTTTAGCCAAGTGTCTGTCTGATATCTGCCAGGGATATGCACATGGGAAAGCAGAGGCCAGGTGGACACTCCTGGTTTTATATGTGACCACAGAGATGTGTTGCCTGGGGGACTTGCTGCAGGAACTGGGTACCCTGCATGTATTGGGCCATAGGGTCCTAGAGGACACATTGGTTTGACTTAGACACTGAAAGTGACTTTGTCCAGTCAGGGACCCTGAGCTCTTCGAGTTGACTGGAGCCACCATGACCATGGGATGTAGTATGCGGTGCAGGCCAGTAGCAGAACTTGGTTAGAGTGCTTGATGTGCATGCAAGATATTCTACTATCTCGAATGTGACTAGGAACAGAGGTGTGACGTGATGGGATTGAAGTTTAGAAATATTGCCCTGGGAAACTGTATTTTTGTTTAAAATTTTTCAAGCATATATTAAGACACATATATTAAATAGAGAGGTGACTGAAGGAAACCATAGAATGTGTGGTACTTATGTGGTACAACTTGTCATGGATGCCACCTTTATGCTCCTATTTCTCCCTCTCTCCCTTTCTCTCTCTCTCTCTCTCTCTCTCTCTCTCTCTCTCTCTCCCTGTCTCTCTCTCCTTCCCTCCCTCCCTCCCCCCCCCTCTCTTTTTGCAGGGGAGAAAGGTACTGGGCATTGATCCCAGTGTCATTCTACCTTGAAGCTACACTCATAGCCTTTTTTATTTTTTATTTTGAAACAGGGTCTCGATAAGTTCTGGGGCTAGCCTTGAACCTATGATCCTCCTGTCTCAGCTTCTCAAATTTGGGATTACAAGCATGTGTCACCATGTCATGACGCTCCTATCTCATTACTCCTCCCATACTTGCCTTTATTTTGGTATCTTCTCTGGACTACCCACTGCCCTGCCTCGGGGACCACCCACTGAGCTGGCTGCCTGGAATATTCCTCCAAAACCCCTGAGTAGTCAGTTTATCCTTCAACGTGGAACTCATGGTCTTTCTTCAAGAAAGCCTTTCTTGATGTCTGATTATTGATCAAAGCTCCCCTTTGTGTGTGTGTGTGTGTGTGTGTGTGTGTGTGTGTGTGTGTGTCTTGCAGTACCGGGGACTGTACTCAGGAGCATTCTACCTCTGAGTTACACCCCCAGCTCTATTTTGTATTTCATTTTGAAACAGAGTCTCACTAAGTTGCAGAGGGCCTTACTAGGTTGCTGAGGTTGGTCTCGAACCTGGGATCCTCCTGTCTCAGCCTCTCAAGTACTGGGATTACAGGCACGTGCCACCATGCCCAGCTCAAAACTTCCTTTTCACATGTTTTCATCATTCATTGTAGTTTTCCTTTATAACAGTCATCACAATTTTAGTCAAGCAGTGTAAGGACACCATTGAGATATATACATTATGTTTTTAAAAATTGTCGGCATACATGTGTGTATTTATGTATATGTGTGTGTGTATTTGTACAGGATTATGACACTTCATTCCCTGGAGGTAATTTTTAAGTACACAGAAGAATTTGTTTACTGGGATTTGAAAATAATCTTGCCAAGGCAGGAGAATTGTGAACATGCCCATAAAGCTGTTAACAATTTGGTGTAATTTTTTTCCTTCAGTCTGTGTGCACATTTGTGCATTTCTATGTCTAGTTACATTTTGTGCATTTTCTATCTTTGTGTAAGTGTCATACTAAGAGAATTTCTCTATGTGATAAGAAACAGGAAAAAGGCAGAGAGAACTGGAGGTTAAGAGGTGGGTTAGGAGGCCCTTTCATACCCCTAAGTGAGGCCTCGAAGCAGCGAAGATGTCAGAGTAACAGACAGGAAGATTTGGGGCTTGATTTAAGTGTATGGAAGAGAGGGAACATTCGTGTATCCAGAATGACTCTCAGGTTTGAGTCATTGTGTGGGTGCCTGTAGAAGGAGGAACCAGTCTGGAAAGGGAGTTGGGAGAGATGAATTCCGCGACCAACAAGAGTTTGAGTTGTCTTCAAGAAATAGAACTGCATCGACCCAGTGAATTAGGCTGTTCTAATTCACCAATGAAGAGAAAGGAAAAGAATGCGGCCTCTGAACTCTATGTGCTAAACTATATTTAGCTTCCATGTTAGTGAAGGCTTACTAAATTATTAAGGGAGATTATGACTCCTCTTCCCCTGGAGATGTGTTGTAAGTACATAGAAGCATTTGTCTGCTCAGTTTGGAAAATGATCTTGCCCCTGCAGAGCAGCTGCCAGCCCAGATAGCCCGTTGAGAACTCAAGAGCTCTCCTGTACTTATTCCTCATATACTTATTTCATCCTGTCATATACTTATTTCTGTGTTGACACTGTTGCACACTGTGTGTATGCCACAGTTTTCATTCAAATATTTTCTCTCTGCCAATCCTGGAGGAATTCATTGTAATTTAGTAAAATGCATTGTCTCCGTCATAGTGCCACGATCTCACATTAACGTAAAATGTATGAATTCTTTAGCCCTTGATTTGCTTTTCAATGTGTTTTCATCTATGAAAGCCTTAATAGTCTTTTTTTTTTGGCACAGGGAATTGTGAACTCAGGGGCATTCCACATCTGTGCTGCACTCCCAGAATTATTTTATTTTTTTTTATTTTGAAACAGGGTCTCCCTAGGTTGCTGAAAGTCCCACTAAGTTGCTGAGGCTGGTCTCCAACCTGCAGTCCTCCTGTCTTAGCTTCCCAAGTGCTGGGATTACAGGCATGTGCCACTGTGCCCGCTCATAATACATGCTTTGAGAAACTATATAATATGTACTAGCATTGAATATAGTTATTTTGCCTATTTTTTCCCATTCTTCTTATTATTAAAATTCCCTGTAAGGTAATCCAAAGTTAAGTGTAGAAAACACAGTTTTGGCTTCATTAAAATCAAATACACATTAAGAATGATACACTAAAAAGTTTAGATAGGAAGTTACAGGTCTGAGTAACTCATTTGTTGGGCAGTTCTATAACAACCCTGCACAACCAGCTGTCTGTTTCATCAAGATTTACTTCACCATTCATGCACAGACATAGGTAGTGAGAGTAGAAATAACATTAGAAGAATAAATTTATTAAAGTTGTAAAACCTTTATGAACACCCTCCCCTCCATCTCCACAGGTGCAATTGAGCATTCATTCATTGCTGGTCATTTATGGCCACATGTCCTGTGTGTAAGATATCATGCCAGATTCTTGGGATGTAAAAATGAAAATGAAATTAGAGCTGCTCACACTCCAGGAGAAGAGACAGGCACATAAACTGGCAATTTAGAAACCTAAGATCTGTGACCCCAGGATTGCACAGCGTTGTGAGGGCAGCTATCTGAATGCAGAGATGTGGGGTTAGAGAACATCTGACCTGAGCGATATATTGAAGGCTGGTCAGTTACCAGGTGGGATGTTTGGGAGAGGTAGGGTCCATCATGGAGGGAAGGATGTCATCTCAGGGGGAAACAGCAAGAAAAGAATTATGGTGGTAAGAATTGCGGAGAACCACGGGTAGTTTAGTATTCCAGAAACATTGAGAGGTAGGCAGTGGTGAAGAATGACAGTGGAGAGCTAAGCAGAGCCTGGGTCACTGAGGATATTGCATTCTTTGCTAAGCAATTTCTTACTTATCCAGTAGCTCATTTCTCAAATTAAAGATGATAATGTTTGTTTCATATCAGAGGACGTGATATCACTAGTAGCAATCGTCATTACTATGTGTATGCAGAATTAAGGTGAGTATTCAGAGAGATAGCTTAAATTCTATGTCTAGTTTTTATTTTCTCTTTCTTCTTTGTTCTAACTTAGCAAGTGCTAACTCAGAATTTCAGGTCAATGAGAATAATCTCTAGAAAGTGTTTGGTGAAGCCAGGCCTGGTGGCACACACCTGTAATCCCAGTACTTGGGAGGCTGAGACAGGGGGATTCACAGGTTCAAGACCAGCCTCAGCAATTTAGTGAGACTCTCAGCAACCTAGCTAGACCCTATTTCGAAAGAAAACAAAACAAAACAAAAATAAAATTATAAAAGACTGGGGTTATAGTTAGGAGGTAGAATGCCTCTGGTTCATTCCAGAGGAAGGAAGGAAAGAAAGGAAGGAAGGGTGGGTTTGGTGACCAGCAGTTCTGGATATTTGGATCTAATGTGAAATAGGAGCAGTGAGGTATTTTACTAGAAGGTACCTTTTGCAAACTGCCAGAGTTGACAAGCATATATCTTACCCAGAGGCTACAGGGCTTGATGTTATGGTTTAAGACATAGCATATGCTCTTCTGTTGCATTCAGAAATAAAAAGTATTTTTTCATGTTTCATTGTAGCATTGGAAATGTTTTCAGATATGCCTACCAATGAGACATCATTTCTTCTAAAAGTAGAGAAAACCATTACATGGAAGCAAAACTAAAATTGCAGCCATTGTCCCACTATTCAGTGATCTTAAGAAATCTCTGCTCCTCAAAATTAAATACAATGATAATTTTGACCCCGATATGATAGACTTAAATGATCCAGCAATCTGAATATGTTGCTGAAATTGTACCATTTGAGTGTGCCACTTCAAGTCGTTAAAATGGTCTTTAATGGCATGATCAAGATAAAAAAGTAATGTGTTAATCTCTACCTTCATTTTGAAAACATATGTGAGCGTCTTTTTTTTTTTTTTTTTGCGGTACCAGGGATTGAACCCAGGGGCGTTCTACCTGCGCGCTACACCCCAGGCCCTATTTTTTTTTTATACTTTATTTTGAAACCGGGTCTCACGAAGTTGTGGAGGGCCTCACTAGGTAGAGAAAGAGAGAGAGAGAGAGAGAGAGAGAGAGAGAGAGAGAGAGAGCTGAGGCTGGCCACGAACACAAATCCTCCGGTCTCCGCCTCCCAAATTACTGGGATTACAAGCGTGCGCCACCATGCCCGGCTCAGCATCTTCTCTCTTGATAGTCAACATCCTTCAGCATGCCAAAGAAGTCTTGTGTCCGCTGCCCTGTTCTTTACTCAGTACACTGAAAATGTGAGATGATTATATTCACAACTTTTATTATTTCCTTCAACACTGAATTGGGATCAAGTTGTATTATGCTTGGCTCTTGGCTGTTCTTTAATGAATAAAATGTCTATATTGTCGTTCAAATTTTATTTAATTCTCTTTCCAATTGTCAGCTTTCCCTCCTGCATACTTCTCTGCGTCTCTTTGGTGCTGAATCCACTACCTCTTTCCCGCATCGGTAGTCCTGGTTCTCTGGGATGACTGGTCTGGAAAGTTATGGAGCCTTTTACTCTCCAGCTTATTCCACACTTCCATCAAGAGCAGATCCTCTGAACACTGGTGGTTTGTTCAACTGTTAAATGAAATGTCTACAACTACTTCCAAGAGACAGGCGCTGCTTCTGCTCGTTGTATAACTCCTCCATGTTGACAGTGTGCAGTGCCCAATAATGTTCATTGATGGAGACATGTTCCTCATTGATGGAGACCTGTTCCTCATTGATGGAGACATGTTCCCAAGCATCCCCTGGTTTTTTGAGTGCATAATAGTTATCATTAATTTTCTCAGTGGCCTTAGGAAACTCCCAGAAATAATGTGGATACACTTACTTTGGATTCTGAGGGAATGAATTTGAAGTCTCTGCTTTTTATTATGGAGAATATTATTTTGTTCTTATTCTGTTTGGTTTACTACAGAGTTTATTAAGTTTGTGTCAAAGCTGATGAAAAAGAGTGCATGGATTTATCCAGGTTTGGCAATATTTTGTTATAGACCATCCAGTGAGATCTAGGGATGAATGGGTCACCAGTATAAGAAAACCCAAGTGTTAAGCTGCATTGTCTTCCTCGGCCACTTTCATCGCTGCTTTTTTGTAGCACACAGAGATTTGCATTATATTTTTGACACTTTGTGTTAATGTGTCAGTTAATGTTAAGGTTTTGTTTACTATGTTAAGGACCTGGAATGACCAATTCTGAGACATTGATACATTTTTTTGTTATTGTTGCCACGTAGTAACAAAAGTGTAGCAATTTAAAAAACACAATTAACAGTGTGTAAATAATACACAAGGCTTAAAAATAAGATAGATGAGACAACTGGACCAGCAGGTGCAAGCCATTAATAATGTAATATTTATTAAGAACATAAGTGGGTTACATTGAAGATCATAATTAATCTTACTTTTCAAACTTCTGAAACTCATGAAAAAGGGCAAGGATGGGAAGCGTGGAACTCATCCAGAAAGCTGAGGCAGGGTTCCTTTCAATTTAGTTCCCCTGATGTCATTGTCCTATCAGTAGAAATTAAATACAACTATTGGCACATTGCAGTTTTAGAATTTTTCTTTAATGTTCTAGTAAATGTTGTCATTTTCTGTAGGTTTTGAACTGAATATATGTGGCCTCTCAAAATTTATGTGTTAAAGCCCAGACCCCTAATGTAATAGTTGGAGGTGGGGGTCAATGGGAGGTAATTAGGTTTAAATGATGTCATGAGGGTTTTTTCTGTCAAAATTGCATTTTAATTCTTGTGGAACCATCAATAAATGTATCCAATCTCTGGGAAATACTTGCCTTTTAAAGTTTGTGTCAGCATTAAATGAATTAATATACTTAAATATTCTTTCAGAACATAAGGTACACGGGTAGATGCCTCTACTTTTTTCTCTCTCTGTACCATGTAATTGTACCAAAACACACTATTTTTCATCTTTTGCCATTTCTTTGAAT
Organism: Glis glis; assembly: GCA_004027185.1. Lineage (NCBI taxonomy): Eukaryota > Metazoa > Chordata > Mammalia > Rodentia > Gliridae > Glis > Glis glis. Next base: position 23,934 of record PVJS01002971.1, on the reverse strand, counting down.
TTTGCTGCCATTTAATTATTTAGCTATTTTTGATTCACTAAAATAAGATCATTTTAGCACTACAAAGAGGAAGTACTAAACATAATACAATTTTTGAACAATATTGACAGTAAAATAATATTGGCATTTAAGAATATGCTTAAAAATCAGCCAGGCTTAGTGGTGAACACCTGTAATCCCAGTACTTGAGAGATTAAGACAGGAGGATCACAGGTTCGAGATCAGCCCCGGCAACTTAGCATGTCCCTATTTCAAAATAAAAGAATAAAAAGGTCGGAGGGTATAGCTTTTAGGTAGAATGCCCTGAGTGTTCAATCCCCAGTATTGGTGTGGGGGGTGCTTAGAAATCAGTAATTTTGAGTCTTTTTTTATTCTTACTATTTATGTTTGTGGTGACATATATGTAAAATTCTATTTTTACTTGAATATAAAGAATGTTTAAAGACATTGAATAAATGCTATTTATTTTGCCACCACTTATTTCATTATACAGCTTTCGGCAAGAGGACTTAATACAGCCCTCTGCTTCAGGGGAAACATTTCAAAATGTACATATATATATATTTTTCTGGTATACTTCATTACTTAATGAACCATAGGAATGCATTATATTTTTCCCCTAGAAAATGCATACAGAAATGTATTCTCAAAGTATGTAAAACAAAAAAAGGAGATGAAACTGTCATTCTCCAATTGCTAAGTACTATTTTTTATTATTTAATTAAGACTTTTCATATTTGCTGTAAATTTCTCCTGAAAACAAATGGACAAAACATATGCTAGTGAACCACTCGTAATCTTAATTGTTAAAGTATAATTACATGTATTATTAAATTTGGCTCATTTATTCAAATATATTAGTAAATGTGAGGATATATTATTCTGCATTCAATACAAGTCTTTTTTTTTTTTTTTTGCGGTACTGGGGATTGAACCCAGGGGCGTTCTACCTCCGTGCTACACCCCTGGCCCTATTTTTTTATACTTTATTTTGAAACCGGGACTCACAAAGTTGCAGAGGGCCTCACTAGGTAGAGAGAGAGAGAGAGAGAGTGATGGGGAGGGATGGAGGGAGGGAGGGAGGGAGGGAGGGAGGGAGAGAGAGAGAGAGAGAGAGCGCCAGCATGAGAGCTGAGGCTGGCAGCAAACCAGGATCCTCTGGTCTCCGCCTCCCAAAGTACTGGGATTACAAGCGTGCGCCACCACTCCCGGCTTCAATACAAGTCTTTAATACAATTCAAAACAGTCTAAAAATTTAAATTATGTGGATATTTCTTTAAGTTAAGCCATATTTTAAAAATTCATAAGGTATCGTGTGTGTGTGTGTGTGTGTGTGTGTGTGTGTGTGTGTGTGTGTGTGTTTTACTGGGAATTGAACCCAGGGGCATTCTACCTCCGAGCTACACCCCCAGCCCTATTTTTATTTTTATTTTGAAACAGGGTCTCACTAAGTTGATGAGAATCTGACTACTTGCTGAGGCTGTCCTCAAACCTGCAATTTTCCTGTCTCAGCCTCCCAACTACTGAGATTACAAGTGTGCACTACCATGCCTGGCTCATAAAGTACCTTTTATTAGGTTCTCATGTTTTTAAAATAACTATAATCTATTTATTTATGTATTTACTTATGTATTTATTTGGTAGTGCTGAAGATTGAACCCAGGGCCTTGTGCATGCTAAGTAAGCACTCTACCACTAAATGACATCCCTAGCCCTGGTCCTCATAATTTTTATACTTACCAAATTCTTTTTCATATTTGCAGGAAACCTACTAAACTATTCCAAAAAAGCATTAACAAATATTGGAATATTATAAGTAGCTATAGATTGATCATTACATATGGGTGCTGGAAATGTCATTCAGCTCCCACTCATATAGAAAATAAATAAGCCACAAAAACTTTCAAACAATTCTCCCTACAGCTTTACATTCAATACAAGAACCCTTTAAACATTCAGTACTAGCATCTAATGATATATTGAAAACTTCACTTGGAGAAAAGAAAGACAGTTGGCATTCATGTATGAAAATGAGTGGGTAAGCCCAAGGGATGTGATTTAGTAGAAAGCTTTGCGATCTGTGGCATTATCTGTTCTTTTGTAAAGTTTTCTATTTATTAGATTTCTGTTAGGTTTTAGTACTGTCTTTATTCCAAGTTAGATGTTTTCCCTAGTATGTTATACACATATTCTTCAAGGAGCTGAAATGGGCAGAATAATCCAGAAAACCATGCTACTTTTTCCAAAATTATTTAGCTTGACACTTGGAAAACTAAAAAGTGATGCTTTTACCATCTCCCTGGGTGGTAGAAAATGCATAAATAGCCCCAAATGACATGCCACTGAGTTTGGGAAGAGAAAAATAAATAAATAACTCTTCCCAAACCCTTCAAGGATTTTAATTATATAAGTAATAATGCTACTAAGCCATACATATATGGCACGATGAAATTAATAGCCACATTTTATTCATACTGTATGTCAAGTACTTTTCTAAGCACTTTATATGGAGCATCTCATTTTGTCCTTGCTAAAACTCAAGAGGTAGATACTAATTTTCCCCATTTCATGAATTGGGAAGGGTATGTATGGATGTTATGTAACCCGTGCTTAAGTTACACACCGTCTGATTCCACAGCCCATTCCCTGAACTCATGTCACATACATATATGGTCTTTCTTAACCATGGAAGACTCTAGCCTCCTACATAGAGTCCAGTGTTCTATGCCGTTGTAATAATCAAGCTAGTAAAGAAGTAAAAGCTGTGCATAAAGGATCTTGAGCCCAGGAATTAGATAACATGATTGACAGTAAACTCATGGTAAACATTAATGACTCAGACTCTAATTAAAAGACTAACTTTTTAGATCTCTGTAGGAATGAATATGAAGTTTAATGTGCATTTAATGGCACCATATGTTCTACAGGGTGACCTAAAACAAAATCAGTTGTTTGTGAATTAAGTTCAATTTATATAGTACATTGTAATTTTAAGTTGAAATATCAACGAAGCTAAGACACTAAAGGTCCGTTCTTTCTATGCTATGAAAATAACAACCACTGACTTCAAGAATTTTTTTCTCTATCTTGATGAGGTTTATTTTGATATTATATGTTCAGAGCCCTTAGATTTCATAACACCTCCTTTAGGGTAAAATTGCTTAAAGTTAATATATTCATTGCTTTCTTACCCTATGCTTAGCACAGAATAAAAAATAAGTGAAGGAGTAAATATGTTCTTTGCCCTGGAGAAACTTGCTCTCTAGTTGAGAAAATAAGAAAAATACTTGAAGGATCAAAAAAAATTAGAAGGCAGTTCAAAATGAATATCATTAAACTAGTCTGATATTTATGATAGATAAAATGTTTTAAGTACTCTTCAAATTTCTATCTTCCTTTTGCCAGTGATTTCTCAATTTAGTTTTTGAAAGGTCTATGATAACCTTTTGCTCTCTTCTCACTTGATTTCACCCAGTGATTTGACATTTTTGCTATGCACATTGAAATCTTTGTTTCTTAAGCTTTAAAACATGTTAAGACCGTTTTAAGAAGGTGGGTCTGGTCAGTTGTTTAAATCCCATAACTAAATTGAGACCCAGGATTTCCTTGGTGGCTTTTCTGCTATTAAATAATAACCTCCAATAGCAAGAATGTGAAGCTTACCCATTATATGCCAGGAATTTTCCAACTGCAGAAGATACAGTGATTCATTAATTCATACCGTCACTTACTTGTCACTATTGACCAATAACCATGTACTAAGCATTTTAGTTTGGGAAAGATATAAACTAATAAAGATAAATTATAAAATCTAAATTATATTGGATGGTGATAAATGTCAGGGAGAAAAATGAAGAAGTCAATGGATATCAAATTTCAAATAAGATGGTCAAGGAAAGCATCATTAACCCATTAATTCCCACTTTTCAATTCTGTGACTCTTTCAATGAAAGTGACATGGATATATTAAAATAGGTTGGAAATCATGATCTGGAGCTTGCTATGTAATTTAATATCATTAATAGTATTAATGAGATCATTAATGTTAGTGAATATTATCACTAATTATTCACCTATGATTTTCTCAAAAGAATAGAATTCTTAAACAAATCATATTTATTTCAAAGTTACCATAAGTGATATGTTTGTTGCTCAATTTAAGCTTTTTAGATTTTCCATAGATGGAACAATGGGTTAAGGTGACATTTGAATAAAGTCCTGTAGGAGATCAGGGAGTGAGACAAGTGGATATCTAGTAGAAGAACATTCTAGGCAGGGAGAAGAGCAGGTGTAAAAACCCTGGCCCGGGCAAGAGCTGTGGCTGGCGTGTTTGAGTGGAGAGAGCAGTGCTGAGAACAGTGGAGATGAGGTCACTGGGCTGGGAGTAGAACACACAGAGCCTAGAAACTCAGTGTAAGGACATTCCCTCTTACCCTGGCTTGGATGGACAGTCACAGGAAGGTTTGTCAGAACCCTGACTACTCTGAGCAAGAGGGGAAAAAGAGGAAGCAGAGTTCATTCCAATTTAGCATAGAGACAGTTGGATTCAGTGCCTAAGATCAGACATAGCAGTGGTGGAGTTCATGATTGGGTGGTCAGACTCTAAACATGTTGGGGAGAGAGCGGAAAGAATTGACTGAGGAAATGATGTTGCAGTGTCAGATGAAGAAAGGACTTTGGGTAAGCCCCAGATTTGGGGTCTGAACAATTGGAATAATAACTGGAGTTCCTTTGCTGAGATGGGTGGAAGACTGATCCAGACACAGGCTATGGAATAGCATTAACTCAGATTTGGAGATTTTTGTTTGAGAAACCCATTAGACAGCCAAGCTGAGATGTTTGGTAGGCAGTTAGATATATGAATCTGGACTTGAGGGAGAGGTCCAGCTGGAGATTAATATTCAACACTGTTCACCTTCCCCCTGCATGGTTTTGCTCCACCTGGGATGAAAGAATACGGCAAGAGAGAGAAATTGGCAGTGTGGGTGGAAGTTCTTCCATGTCTAAAATGGGTGTGAGAATTCCCTGCAACCTTGTGATATCTGAAGGCCCTTCCTAAATATTTCCTTCAAATGAAAACAGCTAGTCATCATTTGGGAAAGATCTTGATTGCTACTTCTATGATTGAAACATATTATTTTTTCTCCTAAGAGTTTAAATGTCATTTACCTCTTGGTCCCAATAGTGTTTTATTCTCACCACATTAAATCAGGATTTGCCTGCTTGTGGGCCTGTGCCTTCAGTAAGTCTGCGTTGGGCAAGAGAAGGAGTTGTGCTTTCATCAATCACCTTTGTATCCTAAGTGACCAGTGAGGCCCATTTGGCCCACTTGTATTTTACTTGCTAAATATTTGATAAAGATAATTTTTCTTGATATTTAAATATCTATTAGGAAGAGATCTTGGAGTTTATTCTGTTTAGAAAATCTATATATTGCAAACATAGTTGCCTATTAATTTTTACACTTTATTGAACACTATTTCTTCACAGCTCAGTTCATATGAACTATTTCTCTTTATATAGGGCATAATTTCTGATTTCACATGTTTATATTAATATAAGAGACTTGAGCACATGGGCACGTATACTGAATGGAAGATACTAGGCGTTAAGTTCCATATGGAGGTCCAGATTAAAGTTTGAGAATTAAAAATCACTTATTACATTGTCAGGCTTCCAGGACAAGCTGTTACTGTGAGGATAGTGTATTTTTAACTGGACATTGACGTACTTCAGTGGGGAGATCTACAAGGGAAATGTATTTAATTAGATGGATGAAATGGACAATGGTGCGTATGTTGGTCAGTTTTTATTAGCTTAGGAATCTGATAAGTAGATCAGCAGGAGTGCAGGGCATTGGAGGAAGTATCGGAGATAAAGTGGAGTTTATATGTTAGGAGATCTTTGGGTTCTGGGATAAGGGGTTTCACTATATTTGTTCAGCCTTCAAATACTTTTTGAATGAATGAATTATATAATCAAATCTGTTTTCTGGAAGGTCTGGCTGAAAAAGACACTGGAAATAATGACAGTGGCAAGAATTCCCAACAGTTCAAGTGAGTGGGAATTAGAGAGAGAGAAAGAAATGCTAGTGATGTTACGAGATGATGTACTAAGTAGACATGGCAGCAGATGAGGGACTAGATGGGGAAGAGAGCAGTCAAGGATGTCTTTAGGGTTTTCGTCTGGGGCCTACAGCTATTGAGAGAAGCTGGAAGGTTAGAATGCAACACTTATGGAACGAAGATGATGCATCTTGTTGTAAATGATATTGTATATTAGCATGCAGATGGAAACCCATACAATGTTTAGAATCCAGAGCCAGAATGCAAGAGATGGGTTGGAATTGGGAATACAGATTTGGATATGGAAAGAATGTGGTTACTAAAGTTGCATATGTACAGAACAAACATAAAATTATCCCCCACTGCTTTTATACTTTTCCACACTTTCTTCTTTGTTTCCTATAGAAACTAGGAACTTCTATTATATTATTTCAAACTGTAATTTACCAGAACTTATTTGTGGAAATCGGTCTCCTAGGCTATCTTTTTTTTTCTTTTAAAGTGCTGGGAATTGAAACCAGAGACATTCTGCCAGTCTTATTTATTTATCTTTCTATCTATCTATCTATTTATTTATTTATTTATTTATTTATTTATTTTTGAGACATGTTCTCATCAAGTTGCCAAGGCTGACCTCAAACTTATGATCCTCCTGCATTAACCTCCAAAGTAGCTAGGTTTATAGGTCTGTACCACTGTGCCTGGCCTAGGTTGTCGTGTCTATGTGTTGTCAGCATCTTATGCTTTTCTGTGGATCCATTTGAACCTATTATCAGATTTTAACCAAAATAGTCTCCATCAAATACCTTGCATAAAATATATAATGATACATAAGTTCATTTTTTACTTACATAACTTAAGTGGGTTTCATCTTCTGTCAAGTTCTACATAAATATAATGGAACATTAAACTAACCCTGCAGATTGGCTCCAGGCAGTTCATGCTCTAAAATGTATTTTTACATATTTTTTCAAAAGTAAATGAATGCTTCAGGATTCAAGATTAATCACCTTTATTTTATTTCTGGTATATACATCATCGTATAAAGGACTTATATATATCTGTGACACAATCAATTTAAGTAATGAAAGCTATTTCTTGCAAAATAAAAGGTGAAATAATATTCAGAAATCTATAATATAACATGAAAAAAGTAAAATAAGATTTTGAAGTTGGAAAAAAATTATGTTTATTGAGTGTACAAATGTTTATTAATTTTCTTCTGGACAACCTCAGACCTTAATATAGTGCACATAAAACATATAGTGGTACTTTAATAGTTTTCAAGTTGACAGTATTCATAACACAGATTTGGTTATGGATTTTATAATCACTAGGCTATTTGCTAACTTTAGAATGACCATAATTATTCTTCTAGTAATTAAAAAAATGTCATCATTCCTTTATCTCAAAAGAGAATGTGAATCTCTAGTTTTCATATGGGCTTAGATTTGCCAGGTATAACAAGTTAAGGAGTTCATTATTCTTATCTCTGTCAATTTCCTAATTTACAAATGAGCTGAAGCAATTAATCCTTGCAAGTTGCCTATATTAATTATAGTCTTAGGCAGGTTTCCTCACAGTTCTGTAATTCTTTTTGTCACATTTTCGCTGTGTTTACTATCTCAGCTTGATACTCGTTGACATGCTGATTCATGTTTCAGCGCACTAGATAGATTTTATTCATCTAGAGGAAGGAGTATGAAGAGGTCTCACCTTATAATCACACTAGCATTTCTAGTGTGTGCAGGTCATATATCTCCTTTTAATTTAATCTCTGAAAAATGTACAGGGATTTCTGCAGCTAAGCTGTATAAATCGATAAAATTTATAATCAAGGCTGTCTAATCTCTAAACCTAATATAAAACTTCACAACTATTGATTATATGTGAAGGATCCGCTAGCTGTTAATCATGTGTGAATGCGTAGAATAAATGGTGGCTTCAGAAAAGGAAATGGACAAAGAATCATCAGTCCTGAAGTCCTTATCGTTCTTTCTGTTTCCTGAAGCAAGCATGTTACCAGGCATTTTATAAACTCAAATGATGTGATGAAGTGTAGCTGTAGCCATGGTCTCTTTTGAAACTTGCATACTATAGCTTGTTTCTACTATATTTTAGAAGTTTTCTCTTTGCTCCAGATATCTGTGAGATTAAAAGTGTTTCAGCCTCTTTCATAATTTTCTTGAAGGAATGGCCTAAGTTGATGACCTCAATTCATAATCTTTCTAAGGAACAAAATGGGTTGTCCATACTCAGAATATTACTATCATGTAATGCTTATAGTTAATTGTTTTTATTTGGGGAGCTCACTTAAACTGTCCCTCTTAACATTTCGTTGACTAAGATGCTTTAAAACAATTTTCCTGATTTGGAATGACTGCCTTATGCAAGGACAGACATAAAATGTTTGCAAAATAGTTGTGTCATTGAGAAAAAGGCATTCTTTTGCATCTAAGCACTCATAGAGGGGTGTGGATAAAAAATATATATGTAAATGTGTTTTTTCTGTCATTACTATCCACTCAAAAGCAAAGAAATTTAGACAATATTTCAGGTTGGCTTTCATATACACCTGTAAAATCACCTGTATAAAAAATCAAAATACTTTAATAAATGGTATGTTGCAGTGGCAGCATAGTTTACTAGTAAGCTACTAGCTTAATTATTACAGCTTAAAACAAAGTATTAAATACCACTCATAAGCCAGGCATGGTGGCACATGCCTGTAATAATCCAAGTACTTCGGAGGCTGAGCTAGGAGGATCGCAGGTTTGAGGCCAGCTTCAATAACTTAGTGAGGCCCTCAGCAACATAGTGAGATCTTTTTTCAAAATAGAAAATAAAATATGGCTGGAGTGTAGCTCAGAGGTAGAATACCCCTGGGTTCAAACCTCAATAACACGCACACACATACACACACAATCACTCATAAAATTGCTCTTATTCCAACATTTATTAGTCTCTGTGGGAGCATAGTGAAGAAATTAACCTGCCCTCAAAGAGTATTCAGAAAATGAAGACAGAGATACATCCATTGAAAGTTATATTTTAAAGCTGATATCATACCACAGCTGTATCTGCCACATGTCAACACTTAATAAATATTTCCTAGTATTAAAAACAGAATGTTAAAAGAACATGTAGTAGTTCAGCACAACCCACTAGTGGGGAAATAAAATTCTTAAGTTACTGTATTGTTCTGTGTAGAAATATCACTGATATATTCCTCATGGAAATATTAAGGTAATTTATTAGAGGAAGAGATTGTTCAGGGATGTTGTATCAGTCTCATCTGTGCACACAGTTAGTATGTATTGATTATACTTTGGGGTTGTTTGGCTAGGAGCCTCTGACGACTTGGTTGGCTCACAGGTCTGCTGCTGGATGGCTGTTGGTGGATCTAGTTGGCTTTCACTGGTATAACTGTGGCAACTCAGCTCTGCTCGACATGCACCTCATAATGTAGGTGTGTGAGCATGAGGGTACAGTACTGTCTCAGTCAACATCCTCACTGCCATAATCCAAAAACCCTGACCACACAACTTGGAGATTTTGTGTTCAGTCCATGTGAGGCCAGGGTCTACTGAGCTCAGGGCATGGCAGTGGGAAGCAGAGAGAGGGAGAGAGCAAGGCTCTGCTCTCACATCATGGAGGCCAGAAAACAAAAGAACCAGCAAGCAAAGGAATTCAAAGACAACAGCACAGTTCTTAAGGCCATACCCCCACCTTCTCCAGCCACACCCCACCTATCTAGGTTACCACTCAGTAAATCTATTACAATGGATTTATCTACTGATGAGATTACAGCCCTCCTAACTTAATTATGTCAACTCTGAACATTAATGCATGAGCTCTTCAGGGGACATTCTGTATCTTACCATAACAAGTACTTTTTGAGATATTTTCTGAAAACTGGCACTCATTCACTTTTGCCTCACTGTTGACCAAACAAGTCATAAGTCAAAGCCAAATATCAAAAGATGGGGAAATAAGCCGGGCGTGGTGGTGCAAGCTTGTAATCCCAGGACTTGGGAGGCGGAGACCGGAGGATCCCGGTTTGCTGCCAGCCTCAGCTACTTAGTGAGGCCCTCCGCAACTTCGTGAGACCCGGTTTCAAAATAAAGTATAAAAAATAATAGGGCCGGGGGTGTAGCTCGGAGGTAAAATGCCCCTGGGTTCCATCCCCGGTACCGCAAAAAAAAAAAAAAAAAAAAAAGATGGGGAAATAGCCCCATTTCTTTGATATGAGGAATTGCAAAGTCACAGGGCTAAAAGTATGAATACAAGGAATTAGAAGAACTGGGGCTTTAGGTTCTAGTTTCATTAACTCTTGAGCTTAAATCATGTTAAAAGTATCTGCTTTATTGTTCATAAAATAAAAATTTCCAACAACTGCATACAATACTCTGTGCTGCTTGGCATCAGCTCATTTTTCAAAACAGTCTAAGAGGTGGGTAATTTATCTTTTTTTTTAGAGATGAAAAAAGCTTTGAAAATCTTTTAGAATTTTGTCATTGCTATATGCAGCTCTTCTAAAGGCACTTTACTTTTTACATTGCATATTATGAAGCAGTATTTTACATATTTTATTTTTAAGGGTTATATATAAATCACTGTACCTTTTTGTCTATGATTTAGTGCTATTCTTGATTTTTTTTAAAAGTAAAGCTTGTTTCTACAGATATACTCTTATTTTCTTCTATAAATTAATATTACTATTTCTCCAAGTATAGACAGTTACCTATAGAAATTTTTATTTTTGAAGTTTTGTTTAAGTAACACATAAGTGTGACATATAATGTCAGAGGTGAATTAAGTGAATTCATTGATTGTAATTGCATGTTTTTCCCTGCACACTCTATACCATTAAGTAAAAATATAACTGAAAAACATGAAAGCGTTCCCAAATTTTCAACTGCCCACATTTCGAGAATTAGATTTCATGAAAAGACATGCAGTGGGAATTTTCTATTAGAAAAAAGAATCATCTTTCTCTTTCTTTTTTTTTTTCCCCCTGTCACTTTGATAGTGTTTTTCTTTCAAAATCAAATGATTTCCTTGGCGTTTTCCTGCAGAGAATCCAAATGTTAATTTTATTAGAGTTATCTGACAAACTTCAGGAAGACTCCAGAGAGTGGAGGCAGTGGCTCGTTTTGGCTTAGCATGGTTCTGATGGCACTGGGTAAATATTACTGGAACTCTGCAGGAGAGCGGAGTGAACCATGCACCCTCTGTCACTGTGTTACCCCCGAGTCCAAGCATGTCACTTCAGCAACTCAACTAGAAAGCCAAAGGAACTGACAGTTGGCTTGTGATTATTCCTGGTCCTGAGGCTCCCTCATGTTACAGCACTAATCAAGTCATCTCCTCAACTCACCATTAACTCAATTTGACCCATGGGAGCAGGGATGAAATCTACTTGGCATTACTAATGATGCTGTAACATTGAAAAGATGTGAAATGGAAAACCTCGATTATCTTCAGTCCTTGCCATGAGAAAAAGAATAAAAATACACCACACCGCCAGATCAGCCTCAGAGACAATGTTTCCCAGTGATGGGAAGTTTTCCCTTTCCTGAGGTCTGGCAACGTAGTTTCCCCTATTTATTTACTTATGGACTTACTTATTTAATTCACCTGTGTTCAGAAATTTCATCTCAATTCTTTTTTTTTTATTTGGCGCTAGCAAATATTTTCTCTGGCAATCAGAAAATGCACTTTCCTTGTATTTGTCTTGATAAATGGGAAAGAAATTGTGTTTTGCAGTCAGCTTCTAAGATTTCTGATGAAAAGACAGCCAGGAGCAAGCAGCTCCTGTCATGCTTCACTGTTCTGAGTTTGTGTACATCTTTGACAAGATCTCCTTTTTTTCTTTCTTTTTTCTCGGCTTGAGCTTTGGGATGGCTTCTATTTTTCTCTGACTGACAGCTGGATAATAAGTTTTATCATTAAAAACTGATTCTAGGGAAATATGATCCCTGCCCTCCATTCTCTTGTAGCTGCTAAAGCTTTTATTTTCACAACTCTTTCAGAAAACTGCAGATTATCACTACAAAAGGACATGGATGTTGACCTGTCCTGTCACGTGTTGTTAAGCAAGTACCCCCACCAAAAAAAAAAAAGAATAACCTTTTATTGTTATCTAGAACTACTTATGAAATCTTGATGTTGAGAGGTGACACAAAGTCAAAAGGTTCCATCTTTTACTAACCTTGAGAGAATTATCAAGTACCTCCTCACTTTATCTTATCATGCTGGACTAAATATCTGACATATGAATGATTACAGGCATAAACCCATGCCTGATCTATTTAGAATTTAAGTGAAAGTAGCAATATGTTACTTCTTAATTTACCTGCTAATTATGTAATACTGTCTACAGATCCGACCTGTAAATTTTCTGTCATTTCCTTTTTATTTCATCTTGATTTCACATAGCTTTTCTCACTGCAACAACTAAGAAATAGAAGGACAATAAAAGGGTAAAAAGGAATGGGAAAAGTTACTAAACCTTGCTGATCCACACTTGGCAGAGAAGATAAAACCATCTAAAGCTGACGTTTCTTATTCCTCATGCATATAAGTGTGAGTGTGAGTGTTTGTGTGTTCTTTAATTTAGTAGGTGTTTTCCTAGGATTTATTGGAAATGAATGGTTGGAAGAGAGCTTTATGCCAATTTGTTTGTACATCTATCCCATGTCATATAATTCATCAGCTAAGGAGCAAAATGAGAAAAGAGTAGATTTTATTTCTAGTTCCATCTCTTCTTCCTGCTCTTGTTTTCTCTACCCTTCCCATCCTCTCCTCCAAGTATGATATGTGGAAACCTTAAGCATGAAACCTAAAACTATCTCATTTCCTCTGCTGAGCCCTATATCATAGATTTTACATAGTCTAAACCTCCTGATGGATGATTTAGGGAAACGTTGAATGAGTGTGTGCTCTGAACACAGATTCACAAAGAAGTAGAATGATCTGAGAGAGTTTAATGTCATATTTTGCCATCTTATCTTTGAGCTGTCCCAGACTCACAAATCTTCATCCTGAAGTTAAACTGGTGTATATTTTCTCTATTGTATATGGTTAAGAATCATTGTAGAAAATAAAGAAACCATGATGATGGATTCTACCAAATACTGTCCACTTACTACTATAGACACTTTTTTTTCACTTTCTTGAAGCTCTTCCCTTAACCCTATGATATAATCTTCTAACATTTTACTAAGAAGAATAAAACCATTCAGATTTTTTTCATGTGAAAATGAGTTTGGGCTTTTAGTCCTTGATGGGTTCTGTGTATTTGGGTTGTCCATGCGGTTCAGAACACATAGCACACTCACAAAAACCCAATAATTGAGAAGCCACATAGAAGAAGTATGATTCTGGGCACTTTGCTTCATACACACACATAAAAATCGAGCCCCAATTTTTTTCAAAAATGTGTATGAAAAGACTTTAATGGGTGAAGCCCAATTGTAGAGGCTTGGGTTATAAAGATTTTTGAAAACATTATCTTAATGTTACTGTTTATATAATTAAAAGCTTGAACTACATGTGTTTGATGGTTCCTTGATCTCTAATTGATGAGACAGGAGAATATCTATGGAATAGTGATAGAACTGTAGGGAAACTCTGGTCACAAATCTGTCAGTTTGTGTTTTCTCTTGGATATCAAAAATACCCAAGTGAACTAAGAGTAAACAGAATCTTTAATTCATGTACTAGATCAAAACAAGTGCATCAGATGTGTCCACAGGTATTTGGTAAGGTTGTATTTCTTGTGTCTGTATGTGTTGTGTGGGGTGCCAGGAGTAGAAATAAAGAGGCAGTAGGTAGAGAATGCAACTGTAGTGGTAGCGTAGCCCGCAAGACAGTTGGAGGCAGCAATATTTGAGAAATCTTCTAGGGACCTGAAGAACATGGCTCAGATTTCAGATTGGAATGGCTCTTGACAGGACCCACATGGTGCTAAGAGGGATGCTGACCTAATAGTCTAAAGATCTAGTTTCTGGTACTGACATCTGCTGTTGAATTTTCTAAAGTCAGCTAGCCTCCCTTAGAATTCTTTTTTTTTTTCAATCTATAAAATAAGTAGCCACTAGATTTTAATCTAACTGTCTTGGCCTCTATGTCTTTAGCGCCATCATTCCTTTTAGCTCATGTTCTCACGCTCACACTTGCTAGCACACGCCGTCTCTTTGTCTCTGTTCTCTGTTCTGTTTTTCTTTCTTCCTCCCTCCATTTTTTCCTCTCCCTCTTTTTTTCTTTCTCTCTCTTCTTCTTCTCTCTGCTATCTTCCTTCTTGTTCTTTCTGAAAGGATGTAGTAGTCCATCCTGTGGCTAAGATGGATGGATGCCTCCATTGAGATCCTCTTTCTTCAGAATGTTCCAAAGTTATTTAAGGCTCAATTCAAGTGTTTGCTTGTATGCTTTGATTCCTAGACTAGGGCATCGTCAAATTGATCTGCTGGATTATTTTACCTCTCATTCTGTGTCTTTTCTTGATTTTTCTCCTTTATTTAAGAGCACCGTAAGTTTCTTAGCCATTCAGTATGAACATGTTAGCTATATCGTATCTATTCACATATCTGAAATTCAAGCAGCCACCAAGTATTTCAATAATTCTTTCACACCGTTGGCATCTATTCTGTCTGTTCCTGCTGTCACCCTCCTTTCTTAGCCCCTAATCCTCCCCTAACACATGTAATCTTTTGATTTCTCTACCTCAAGTGTCTCCACACTTGACAGTCTCCAGATTAATCCTTCTAAAACAGCTATTTGACTTTATTACTTTCCTCCCCAGAAACCCTCAGCAACTTCCCATAGCCTATTAGATCAAGTTCAGCCTCTTACCATGGCATCCAAACCTTGCTCAGTCTTTTCCCAACCAATCTTTCCTACCAGATATTTTAACAGCAACCAAATGGGATTACATGTTTATTTTTCCAGTTGTGTTCTACATTTTCATTCATCTTGCTTTATCTGCTTTTGTCTTATTTATACAAATCCTATCTATAGATCTTACCTCTGTCTACTGAGACCTAACGCAAATGTCTCTTCCACTTGACAGGTAGAACTTATTTCTCCCTTTTGGATTCCTGTAGCATTTTATTCCATTCTTATATCACTGGTATCACATATATATTATTTATATCTTCTGGTTGCATCATCTTTAATAAATAAATGGTAAACTCCTTGAAGTCTAATATTGTTTTGTTCACTTTAGTACCTTCTAATGTTTAGTATGCTTCCATAGTTGACAATCTATTTTTGTTTCATAATAGATAGGTGACTTGATCTAAGCAGTTTTACGTGACCATTTGTTGCACTAGTTCATTCCACTACTGTGTTTCTCCCCCAAGTTTGTGATGAAATTTCACCCTATAACTTTTGGTTTTTTTTCTTCAAATTTATTTGTAGCAGAAAGGAGAAAGAACTGTTATATAAAATCATATATAGAGAGCACTCAATAATTTTTTTTTTTTGCATGTGCAGTTCTGATGATTGAACCCAGGGGCATTCTACCACTGAGCTACTCCCCCAGCCCTATTTTTTTTTAATTTTTCTTTTGAATCAGGGTCTCACTAGGTTGCAGAGGGCCTCACTAAGTTGCTGAGGCTGGCCCCGAACTGCAATCCTCCTGTCTCAGCCTCCCAAGCACTGGGATTACAAGAGTACGCCACCATGTCCAGCTTCAATAAACACTTAAAAATGGAAAGTCAAAATATCAAGGAGGAGAAAGAACATATGGGAAACCCCAACACAATTAACAACACATTGATGAATGCAGTCTCCATTGATTATTTATAGTATTCTCATTATGATTATTTTGCTATTATAGTCCCTCAATGCAGGACTACAGTAAATAGTATTTATAAGAACAACAGCAATGTTGCATTTTGTGTGTGTGTGTGTGTGTGTGTGTATGTACAAGAGATATAAATAATATAATAAGATATAATATATAACAGGAAGATTTTAATAATATATATGCAATACAAGCTATATAAGAATGAAATAAAATGCTATAGGAATCCAAAAGGGGGAATACACAGACACACACACACACACACACACACACACACACACACGAGAAGGTCCCACCTCAATAAAAGGTGAAAAAAGGTTAAAAGGCACAAGCTAATTAAGAGAAAATATAATTAGTAAGTCTCAATCTTCTGTGTGTATGTGTTTACTTTGTGTTGTTTAAAGCGCTATTTTAGCAATAACAGGACAGTTTACAGCATTTATTCAATCAATAGAGAAAAATATGAATTACAAGTACCATATTGACCTTGTTGAAAGGTTTTTTTTTGCATCTTAGAAAACAATTTCTTCCCCAAACTCTTTTTTTTTAAATATATGAATTAATAGAGTATCAATCATTGAAGTTATGGTAGTAGCTTATACACCATTCATAAAGGTACTTTTTCCTGACTTTACGTGAGAAATTCTAATATAATTAACTATAACTGCCAAACAAAGGAAGCAACATTTAAATATACAAACAAAATTCTCAAAGTGAGACCTATGCCTTTCTGACATAATAGGTAATAAATACATCTTTTGCTGACTCTTAGATATGTAAGAATTGAGGGTACAGAGCTACACTGTCTCCTTTTACAGTATGCAAGCTGTCTAGATATGTTTTTAAGATTGTATTAGGGTGTGGAATACCTGCAAACTGCACAGTGATACAAGCTGAAAGACTGGCGAAAGAGGGGAAGACTCAGGAATAGAGAAACTTGCAGAAGGAGGAAATGTCAGGTTCAAAGTGACAGGTCTCTAAACACAAATATAAACATTAGACCTAAAAGACACGAAATAGAGGAGTAAGTATTTATTGGTGTTTTCTGTCATTGCTGTATGGGAGTCGTTCATTCATATATTCCAGCTATTTTCATGAGAAATCTTACCCGGAGAACAAAATATGGCTCAGCCTGAATGTGCCCACTAAACAGGATCCGGTTGCTCCTGAGAGGCAGCAAAATCATGATTTATCTGGAAATTTGTAGGGTTATTCTTTCTATAACTGCCTGATCAGCTGGCAAACAGTAGTACCAAAGAGTGCATTTCCAATCTAAGTGGACTGAATTGAAAGTATCATAGCTTCACTCTCACGCCTGCCGGGGCAACTGTTAGCCTAGAGTTAGACATACAAAACAATTTAACAAAATGATTAGAAAGCCACTTTTTTCTTCCAACCTATCTATGTGCTTAAGGGAGCACATGAAACTAAAGTAGCACACTAGGCTGGACACTGTAAATAGTTGTAAGATTGGCAAATAACATTCAAAACTTACACATTAGATTCCCCACCAAAGTTTAAATTGCATGTATTTTATAGGTTCTTGTAGTTTTGAGGTTTAAAATTAAATGGCCACCAGAATATATTTCAGAACCTGCATTAAATACATTGAACTGGATTCCCAATTTGGGCTTACCATCTGTGTAGCATGCTGATTACTTTTACAGAACTGAAGTTTTAATCTCAAAAATAAAAATGTATAAAAAAGCCCAAGTTGGACTCGATTGAATGATTTGATTTTCTTTTTTGCCTACTGATCTCCATGTAGAAGAGTGTTGACTGTGCTTAGTGAGGGAAGTCAGGCACCAGCAAGGCCCTGACCTTGGCCTTGACTCTTTAGTTTTGTCAAATCAACGTGTTGAAGTTTCGCTGTGTATTGGTTTCTTTACTGTGTAGACTTGGCTATGGTCGAGGCTTTCATAGAGTAATTATTTTGATTAAGTTAGACGATTAAAGTTAGTCTTGCATGAAGAAGGAATGCACTTGGGAATCAGTGATGGATGAACTCCAGTCTGGAGAGCGTCCCATTCTCCCTGCATTTTCCAGTTGAATAGGAATTCACCTCCCAATTTGGTTTGGATGACAGTGAATGGGTTGTTAGAACTGAGTGTTTTCTAGAAAAAAGTCAGAAAGGGATCAAGAAGGAAAGAAGACACTGTTAATATCCGTATAGATTCTTGTAATTTTTCTCAGATTTTCTTGCTTTGATGAACAACATCATTACTGAAATAATTAATGTTAATTAATATCTGTGTCATTTTTGTAAATGGTGGTTTAGAGTAACAATTAGACTAATTAGTATACACCATAGATTAGTGACATGACAAATCATAGAGCAGAACACGTTGACTCTTATCTATTATGATATATTAGCTAATTCACTTGCTCAATAATGACAAAAGAGAAGGAAAACAGGGAATTGGGTAGTAACAACAGAAACAACAATACAGGCATTGTGGCCACATATCAAGGTTTTTATTTTTCTGCCAAGTGCCTGAGTACTATGGATTGGTGTCATTTTATGTATTATTTATTTTCTTATTGGTAAGTCATAGTCTCTGAAACTTTCAAGAATAACATAATGAGTAAGTAAAGAAAATGAAAATAAATGATCATTTCCACATTTCCCTGTATTTGCATGTGCTATATTATACTCAGTGTTTTGCTTTTCCTAGATCACTCATGGTAAAATTGACAGCTGTGTGCAACTTTGATTTATTTTGCAGAACCTATGCGAACCCCAAAGACTTTAAAGATTGCTGAAATACAAGCAAGACACATTGCTGTGGACTGGGAATCCTTGGGTTACAACATTACTCGTTGCCACACTTTTAATGTCACTATCTGCTACCATTATTTTCGTGGTCACAATGAGAGCAAGGCAGACTGTTTGGACATGGACCCCAAAGCCCCTCAGCATGTTGTGAACCATCTGCCACCTTATACAAACGTCAGCCTCAAGATGATCCTAACCAATCCGGAAGGGAGGAAGGAGAGTGAAGAGACAATTATTCAAACTGATGAAGATGGTATGCTTATATTTCATTATTTTTAAAGGAGAGAATTATACAACAGGAATAATGTAATTTCTTAATATTTTTCCTGGATTATTGAATACTGAATTAGACTCTGGAATTTGCTAAGTTCTCTTAATACAGTTAAATTTGGATAGAGTTTGCCTTTAACAAAACTGATATTCTTCAGAGAAGAATCCAAATACTAAATGAAATGCACCGCTATTATCTTCTCTTTTTAAACAATGATATAGAAGTATTAACTACACCAAAACCTTAAAGTATTTTTTTACTCAAATGTTAAAAAATATTTTCACTATCCAGATCATTATATCAATTACCTAATATAAAAATTCATTTGGTTACAGATTTGGAAGTTTTGCATCCTACAGACAAATAGTAGCTGCTTTTATTTTACTAATATTTGAAAATAACTATCCATCTCATACATTTGTAGATAATTCTGTTAGTCTGAATAAAACAGAAAATACCAGCTTATATCTTTAAGTCTAAATAAAGTCCCTTATTAGATATTAGCACACTATCATCCTTTATGAATCTGGTTACTACCCAAGTAACTGAACTGTACTTTGTCCAATTTCTATGTGTGCTACTCCTGAATAACTAACTATAGTAAGAACTATTTATATTGATATTTTAATATGCACACATATTCTTTAGCAGCATAGTACATTATTAATGTGAATATGAATATATTTCTTGATTCACCAAAAAGTTATACAAAAAGTCTACAAATGATATTAATTCTAATTAATAATAATAATAATAATAATAATGTATTCTTTTTTAAGACATTTCATTTCAAAATTTCCTTTCATGAAGTCTGCAATATAGTGAGCTGAGGCAAAGCTAAACAAAAGTCAGAAATCTTGAACTTTTAAGTCCTGGTTTCAGTCCCTCAATAACTTTGAGGAATCCTTTCACTAGCTCTCCATTCTCATCTCTACATGAAGGAGTGAAATCAGGTGATCTCAAAGGTCCCATCCACTTCTAAAATTCTCCTTGAATAGCCTGACAGTAGTGCTGTATTTTTATTTGGGTTTCAGAAAATAGAATATATTTTACAACCAGTTATTCCCAAGTTTCCTCCATTTCTGAACTTTGGGCTCTTAGGTATCGTTTGGTGCCTACCAAGTCTGAGATTGCCATAAAATAGGTTACTATGCCAAAGTTTCCAGAAATACTCATTATTTTAAGTTCTCCCAATCTGAAAGGGAATTGACCCTGTTTGTCCTGTTGCTTTTAATGTAATAAAGAGAAGTGAGAGTCTTTTAACCTTATTGATTTCAAGCTTTAACAGAAACAGTTAACATAGTCTAAAAACTATGTATGGAGTCGTTCTTCTATTTCTAAAGTTGCAGAGAAAAATACCTAAGACTTTTTTACGATGAATATACTTTGACATGTTTGAAGTAATCAAACATGACTATCAGGTATTGTGTTTGAATTTTTCCTAACCAAACTTATATAGTGCCCTGATACATAAACACAAAAACTGTCACCTCTACCCCCTGCCACTCTCTCCTCCACCACACACACTCAATCCTTGTTTATGCCAAAAAAAAAAAGAAAAAGAAACTAAGGGTAATTGATTCATAGGTGGATACAAGAAATGGAAAGTCTAAGCATGAATTCAAATGCTCTGAATAATTCCTATCATCTCTATCAGTGGGATAAATGCTACAATATCTGTGTTACACAAGGCATTTTGTAACTCATGTCCTTAGGAATAAGACAGTACTAACATGTTTTATTGCCTGCACTTAAAATTTAAAAGCATGATTTCTTAATTGGTAAGCTTAGACTCCATTACATGAATTTTGTGGGGGTTTTTTAGCCAATCACCCTTTAACAGTACAATTTATCTCGATGGCATTCTTTGGTATGATTTGTTAGTTTGCTTTTCTCTCCCACAAATAAATGAATGCAATCAGGCTGTTGTGTTAAACTTTTTTTTTTTTTTTTTTTTTTTTTTTTTGGCGGTACCAGGGATTGAATGCAGGGGCATTCTACCTCCGCGCTACGCCCCCGGCCCTATTTTTTATACTTTATTTTGAAACCGGGTCTCACGAAGTTGCGGAGAGTCTCACTAAGTAGAGAGAGAGAGAGAGAGATAGAGAGAGAGAGAGAGAGCGAGCGAGAGAGAGAGAGAGAGAGAGAGAGCTGAGGCTGGCCGCGAACCCGGATCCTCCGGTTTCCGCCTCCCAAAGTACTGGGATTACAAGCGTGCGCCACCACGCCCGGCGTGTTAAACTTTTTAAGTGCATTTTTGGGTGCTCAGATAACTATTTTAACAATCGGGGAATGAATTACTATGCAAGTTTGCTCAAAATTATCAAAACTGTGCCCTTTTTTTTCCAGAAACAGTCTTATAAAAGTGAAATCACATTAACCACGTATTCTAATTTCTTTATTATTTTCAGGCCTAGTTTTATTTTAACCTGTTGACTAATTTTTTTACTGATTTTAATAATATTAACTTGCATGACCAGGCGTGGTGGCACACGCTTGTAATCCCAGTACTTGGGAGGCGGAGACCAGAGGATCCGGGTTCGCGGCCAGCTTCAGCTACTTAGTGAGGCCCTCCGCAACTTCGTGAGACCCGGTTTCAAAATAAAGTATAAAAAATAGGGCCAGGGGTGTAGCTCGGAGGTAAAATGCAATTGGGTTCAATCCCCGGTACCACAAAAAAAAAGAAAAAAATATTAACTTGCATATTACTAATTTGTAGTGTGATCATAAGCCAATGCTTTCTATAGTGATGGGCCTTTTTTTCTTTTTGTTTAAATATCATTTTAAATGATTGATATGCAAACTTATGTGAAGCATTTGAAAGTAATTCAGTGTTCGAGTCTGTCCATATGAGCTTCAGTTTCTACATAGAATGCTTGATGTGTCTTAATGCTCCTGAGGGGGAAAAGAATATCTAAATCATAGCCCATTGTTGCAAAGATCGATGGATTATGATGATCTGATTAAGTCAGTCTTACTAAATTATTGCTGCCCTATATACATAGAAAAAGAATAAATTATCAACCATCTAATAAAAGGGTATAATTATATGAAAAGAATTCTGGGGACATCTATAAATCATGAGAGCAAAGCTAGAATGATTTCCCACCAGAACCCTAAGGTAGAATTTATATTTAATTTATTGCCCACATTTTTTAACGCATGGGCAGAATTTTTTTGTATGAGGTTTTGTTTTCATTTTTTATTCCAGCATTCATGAAAATCAATATTATGAAGTTAGCTCAGCAGAAAAGCCTGGTTCGAGGACATTTTTTTGAGACTACAAAGCTATTTTTAAATGTACATTTATTACATTTTAATGGCTATAATGCTTATTTAATATAATCTTTCCACACCCACGTTTCATTTTTCCTTTCTTTTCCATTTTGAAAGTAATATTTTAAAGGACTTTCTTATACTTAAAAAAATCAGCTGAAACAGCTCTCATATAAATCAGAAGCAGAGGCACAAAAGTCAGCATTCTGTCTCCATTAAAAGTTGTTGATGTGGAAATGTGGAGTGACATTCCCTGCAATCTGTAGACTGCCATAAAATGGCTTTAGTAACTTCCTGCTGTATTTACACAAATCATAAGTAGATGGAGACATTGTCTGCCTATATATAGACAACATCTTCCTTCAAATGGAGAAAATTAGTGAATATAATTGTTCTGTGCCCACACCTCATCCCTACCTATTTATGCATGTGTTGTAGTTCACCCAAAGTATAGTTCTTTCATTAACCCACGGTACTAATCCAAGTCAAGATCAGTCGTGTGCACATTTTGCCCATAATTTTCCCTCTTACAAATGTGACTTGTAGGCCCTTGAATTAACTCTGTTCACAAAGTAGAACGTATGTGAGAAGGGCATAGAAGTATAAAAATACTAGGATAGCCGCTTTCCAATCTCCCCCTTTTCCAGGTCAGAATTATGCAAACATTTTAAACCCTCCCTAATTGTAAACAGTTTGAAATACATCCATGCCTTTTTATAGTATTTATCAGGCAAAATTGTGTCAGGTGAACGTAGGCAGTTATAATCATAATGACATTTACTCCCTATCTGGCGTTTTTGCCTCTTCTTCCCCCTATCTACCATCTTCTATGAGAGTTAGGAAAAGAAGAAGAAATATCCTTTCCATAATTACAATCACGAGCTATGCCATTTGAGTAGAAAGTAAACAACAAGTGCTCCCTTGGAAGACAAAGCAGTGCTCATGGAAGCCTCAAGCAGTGGCCGCAGATTGTGCAGAGCGGCTGTCATGGCCCTTCTGTCCCGATGGGCTCAACAGTCTGCGCCGACACCACGGAGCAGGGGAGAGCGGATGCCTTTAGCTGACAGATGCGAGAACATATCTTCTGAAGTTTAGCGCTGGCATCTTTTCTATTTACTATGGGTTTCATTCCTTTATGAATTTATTATTAATGTGCCAAATTATGTTTTCTGTCTCAGAGGTCGCAACATCATTCATAGTCTCCTTGTAGATTGAAATAAATCTTACTCTCGTGACACATCGTTCAGAATTTCTTGATGCTGCTAGCCAGGAAGCAGTGCATTTCCTTTGATCCAATGATTTTTAATTTATTTCAATCCTCACAAAATTGCTCTATACTTTGAAATGGCATTTCTAGATAATGTCATGTGTGAAGTTCACTGAAACGTTAGATTAAGGGAAAATATTAATTAAAAACCACACTTGCCCAACATTGGGTTGATATTTTCAAAAGGGAGCCAGTTTTAAAGCAAGTGTGCTAGATAGTATATATTTT
The DNA here is from genome assembly GCA_004027185.1 of Glis glis. Lineage (NCBI taxonomy): Eukaryota > Metazoa > Chordata > Mammalia > Rodentia > Gliridae > Glis > Glis glis. The sequence goes on along the minus strand of PVJS01002971.1, from coordinate 240 downwards.
CAAACATTACCATGAGTAAAATCTGGATATTTGTGTGACTACTTAGCAGTGAAGGATTTAAATAAAATATATAAAAGGAACATACACAATGGCAGAAATTTCTTGTATTTTGGCAACAGAATTTTGAGGTAGCATTCAGCATTGCCACTGAGTTTTGCCAGTTTTATGACATTTGCAAATAAGGACTAGAGGGAAGGACCCCTCAGATCTGGGGACACTTCAATACAAGTAATAAAGGGC